>CM076583.1:604030047-604227117 GCA_034641835.2 Pinus albicaulis
GAACAAATTTTATCATTAAAAAGTTGTTGGCTCTTGAAGTCTCTTTAAGGCCTCATGCCTCTGTCCAAAATTCTCATTACTGTTCCTATTAATTCTGCTGATTTCCTGTAAGAAACAGATGAAGAAACCATCATTTTTCCCCTTTCTCCCACTCATAACTAACCTTCATTTACTCCCCCTTTTCTCCATATTATTTTCCTACTTTTCATAAGTTTCTCCCTCCATTCGTGAAAATCCTCCTGACATGGTTTAAAACTTCTTGTTGAGCTGTGCCGAACCCCCAAAATCCCCTTTAAAATCCTTCCCCTAACCTTTGTTGGCCATTTTCCTCCCTTACCCCTCTATCGTTCCCTTCCTTGGCCTTCAAATTCCATTTTAAAAGGCCAAAACCCACATTCCAACCTTAATATAGGCATAAGCCCCCTCCCGCTAGCCCCTTTCAAACCACTTCCCCGCACATGCCCCGGCGCTGGGACCAAGAACTTAAGTCCCAAGCACTAATCGCAATCAGAAGTCGGGCGGGTGCACAAATCCTTTGTAAATAGTCTAAACTTCGATGCGATTTATTTATAACAATAAGTCTGGCGATGCGTTCCGCACCGTTGATCTTCCGCGAAGATCTGACGGTGGAGCGCTAATCGCAGCCCCCGCCCGATCGCAATCGTAATACTTCAAGTGTGCCCTCTGATCAATCGCAGTCCATACCTCCGATCTTCCGATCCTACTCTCCCTCCGATTTATTCTTGACCGTTGATCTGTCCCGCCGATCCAACGGCCCTGCGCCAATCGCTCCTTTGCAATCGCATAACTCAAATCGCATGCCTTCTTCTCTGTGCTCCGATTGCCGATCCCCGATTCAATCCTGGCCGTTGATCTAATCCTTGATCCAACAGCCAGCGCTTAATCTCACTGGAAATTCAATCGCATCCCCTTTTCTGCCAACCCCGATTGAGATCCTCCAATTAGATCTGGACCGTCCACATGTCCAGATCGGACGGTCCAAAACCACCCCGCCTTATTTTTTCTCCCCGCTCTCATTTTTCTGTTTTGCACCGATCTCCACCGTTAGATTTTTTTATCCGACGGCTACGCTTTTTTCCCCGCCATCTGAAGCAGTTTAAACCAAATCCACAGGATTTCTTAAATGTTTTATGTTTGATGCAGGTGTTTTAAAAGGTTTTCCATTGTATCACGAAGAAATGCCGAGGGCTGGGAATGACGATTTTCATGCCCTCATTTCATTAAAGAGAAGCCATCCACAGGGGCTCCATTCCATGTTTTTTCAGTGCTCTATGAGTATTGATGCCGTAAGGCCCGGTGCGGCTCTACACATTGACAAGACACTGCGTTTTAACGCGATTTTAAAAGAGTATAAGTTTTAAAGAACAGAGCGCGCAAGGACAGAAGATTGAAGACAGATTTGGGGGATTATGGCTAAGAATGCTTATAAAAACCTAATTCCCCGAATTTAGACACTATTTAAGAAAATCATAAGTGTTTCGCTGATAGAAAGGTTTCCACCGCTTCAACTGAGGCGAATTGATTCCTCAGCTACTACAAAGAGCCACCTGTCGCCTCAAACCATTCAGAACAGAGGCCGAAGTTATTGATTCAGGAAATATCTGCCTCCAGCGCTGCCAAGAAGTTAATTTTGCCAAAGGAGTGTAATAGAAAATAGCTGCAGAGTTTCTCCGGACAGAACATAGAGCCTCAAAGTCAAATAAAGCTCCCACTGAGCTTTGATATTAATTGTAAAACATTAATACAGTGATCCATATGTACACTTCTCCATCGAACCCCTCAAGAGACCGAGAAGTCATTTAATCTGTATTAATGGTTCACGAGATATTTTTGTTAGTTCTCACCTCCTCATCTTCCTATAAGTACTTCTGCATAAGATGAGAAGGTTGGTTGCTATTTGATCACAAGTTGTAATATTGAAACTCTCTGAAATAAATATACAAGTCTGTTGAAGTTGAAAATAATTTGGAGTCTTGGATGTCTTGATGATGTCGTTGCATGTCTGTTCCTGAGAAGGCTCTATCATTGGATCCATGAGCTTGGCTGTCGGTGAAGTGCTCTGAACTGTTAAATGTTTTTTCCCTTGTTTTCATTATGTTCCATAATTTCTTACTACAGTAGGCTGAAAGTTTTAGGCTAAGAAATGACTCCCGGAAGCACCTTAGACCTGTTCACCCTTCACTGTTTTATGTTTTCTTCTGCTGAAGTATTTTAGAGGCTTTAAACCTTCTCTTTAGTCTTCATGCTCGTTTATTTCCTTGATAGCTCAAATAGTTGGTTTCAGCATGTTATGGTTCTCCCTTCTTGTCTGCCATCACTTGAAAGCCGTTATTGAAATCTCCCTTCAAAGTACCATTGTCTTAAGTTAACCAAAGAGGTCGGTTTTGATCTTACCCTTTGCCCCTGCTTAAACAGTTGTTTTGAAGGTCTTTATAGTTGCAAACACAGATTTTATTTAGGTGTTCCCTCTTCTATGAATGCAACTATCAGTGAATTTTTTATGTTTTCTAAATCCTTTAAAATAAGATCTTTGAGGAAATAGGGTGTTCCCCGAATCTTAGATTTCATTTTAGAAGTTGTCTTGAAATCATTATTTTCTTAAAGAATGTTTGTAGAATTTATGGTTAGCCCTGTCTATCAAATATCTCTTTATTGATAAGTCATGTTTCTCAAGTTCCCTTTGTTGAGAATTAAATTTCTTTTTCCAAATCATTAATGTCCATCTCATTCCAAAACAAAGGATCCCGTGGCCAAGTTAGATTTTCCCTTTGATATCCCATATCCCTTGAAGAGTTTGTCATGATCTTATTTTGACTCCATTGCCCAATGAACCGGATATTTCCTCTTTCTGTCTATCTTTCCTAGACCTTTCATATTTTGTTGTATCAACTCAACCCAACCAAACAAACATCCGCACGTAATAACTAGTCTCATTCCAAAACAAAGGATCCTGTGGCCAAGTTAGATTTGCCCTTTGATATCCCATATCCCTTGAAGAGTTTGTCATGATCTTATTTTGACTCCATTTCCCAATGAACCAGATATTTCCTCTTTCTGTCTATCTTTCCTAGACCTTTCATATTCTGTTGTATCAACTCAACCCAACCAAACAAACATATGCACTTAATAACTAGTCTAAAATCCATAATCAAAGCAAACAAGATAAACCTTTGCAAACAAATATTTGAGAGATCCCTCTCTGAGAACAGGAGGACTAGATCCTGGAACTCTAAAGATTGGTTCTGATGTTGCCTTGTCTTTTGATTTGCCAAACTGTCAAAACACGGGATACCAACACTGTGGGTGACGAGCGCCATGGAGGGGAGGATCTACCGACCAATGAGGATGTTTATCATGTAAAAGGTGAGGTGATGATAAAAACGGTTGGATATGTGGAACCTATGGGTCATTTCTATATGTAGAGTTTTCTGGGACTCTATCATGCTGGGGGTAGACAAATACCTGCTTTGGAAATTTCCATGGATGGAGTTGTGGATGGTTTGCTAGCTTTTCCTGAAAAACAAATACCTCAAGTGAAAGCATCTTCTTTATCAATTATTATTGAAAGTCATGAGCTTTAAAGAAGAAGATGAGAGAGGGCATACCTATCGATGCTGAGAAATTATTTTTTCAGGAATGCGAATGTGTGGCATCGCCTCTGTTCGTTATGGAGTGCTGATCACGGTGCAGCTTATGGTTCAGAGAATGGACCTTTTGATCTCTCTTTATGGTCCTCCAAAGTTTTTTGAAAAGGGTGATATATAGGTGAATATGGCCCTAATTTAATTCATTTGTACTTGTTGAGTTCTTGAGAGGTCATAGGCTTCTGCGTAGTAGTTATTTCCATTGCGGTCAGCTTGAGCACCAGGTGTTAGTGATATCATGCCCAGGTAACCTCCATGACATCCTGCACTTTAATTTTTCAATCTAACGCTGTCGAGGTCCGTACAAACTTGGTTTGTATGGATTTTGAGTGATTTTTTCCCTAGATTGCGTGGGTGATCAGGGCAAAAGCACGCCCTCTGTCCGCATTTTCTAGGGATATGCATACTTTAAGCACTATGTTCCCCTTCTTTGGCGCACTTAAGGCGCGCCTGTGGAAAATATAGGTGCACCCCTAGCGCCTGTTTGAGGGACAGGCACGCAAAAGGCCGAGGCAATTTTTTTCTTTTAGTTTTTTCCTATTTTTGATGTTTTTCTATTGCAGATGGGTATATGTTTGGATGAAAAGTTGTTGTGGAGCATTATGTACGAGAGGGTAGTGTTGCTGGGGGGCCACGGGAGCCTCGTATGAGGAGGTGGGCTCCGGTGATACCACGAGGTGGTGGGGGCATGGTGGGGCGTTACTGGAACGCCATGACAAAGGCCTGGTTCGAGGTGTGTTAGCCACCTATAAAATTTTGATATAGCAAACAGGTGGCTAAATATGTTTCTGAGGCTTCAAGAGAGACATTTCCTTTGTAAATCTATCATTCTTGAAGCCTCCATGTGTTTTCTATCCTTCACTATAATCTTCACTTCTATTTCCATCAAAGACATTCAAAACCTGTTGTTTTGCTATGAAGAAACTGCTTCTAAAAGGCCTCCATTCTCTGTCCATTTCATTTCCCTAAAATCCCCCATGTTTCATCCTCATTCCCTTCACAAAATCCCTCAAAATGCCTTGGTTTGAATTTCTAACCGTCTCAAAACCCTTTTTAAACCTTATATCTCCGTTTATCTGGTTTAAAAATCCCTTCTTTCATCTACCGGAACCCCTCATTTGGCCTTAAAAATCCCTATTTTGGCCTAAAAATCAGCCTATTTGCACTATAACAGGCTTACACCCCCGAGGAATTATATTATATGGCCCCTTTCTCCATATAACCCGACGCTCAGGACCAGGCGCTAAACCCCATCGTGCAATCGCAATCGGGGCTTCCTATCTCTTTGTTGCCTTTACTTCAAACTTCCGATGCGATGATGCTTTCCGCTGAAATTTCCGCTGAACTTTCCGATGCAATAAGAATTTTTCTCTTAAGCCCCGGTCTCCTCGCCCTTTTCATAGGACTGCACCTAAGCACTTATCCCCAAGCCCTTTTTCCCTCATATTTCTTCACAAAAACCCCTCTTTCCTTTTTTTTTTCCATTTCCTTGACGTTTGGAGTTAAATGAATATAGACTGTTGATCCGCACAAGATCAACGACCATGAGGAAATCAGGTCTCCGCTCATAAGCCCTTCACCATCATGCCCACCGACTAAATCCCGACCGTTGATCTCCCTTCCAATCTAACGGCCAGGATCTAATCGCATCGCCCATCTTCTTTCCGTCCACTAGTTTTCGAATAATTTCTCCAATGCAATCTCAGTCGTCCGTTCATATAGATCCAACGACTCATGCATGACCTAATGGCCTACCTTCCACCCACACATCTCACCTACTATCACATTTATTCTACATCATCTGATCAATGCGCCATCATCCAACGACAGACATTACATTTCACATAATTTTTGCGCCAGAACTTTAACACCAAAAAAAAAACGCGAAATGGGTGGTTTTAGTTTTCCACGTGGCATGTGATGAGGGAATCGCGTGATTTTTGTAAAAACCATTTACCACCTCAGAGCCTGCATGAAAGCCATTCCGGTTTGCCGCTTACTACCCTTCGCAATGAGATTTCATGTTTAATCCTAACCGTTGATGGTTCCGATCTAACGGTCTATATCACATCGTGCTTTCATTTCACTCACCATCCATCTATTCCCCCCAACAACTACATCCACCAATCTCCGCCATCCATCATTCTAATCTAACGGTCACGATCTAATATCACCCTCGTCCTTCTCCCATTCACCTATGCTCCCAAAAAACTCCATCACAAAATCTTAGCCATAGATCATTGCCGTTTAATCTAATCCGACAGTCCAAAACCCATGACACCCCAAGCTCTCATCAAACCAGTTTTTCACCATTCCACCATGATTTTCAACCATTTCTTCACTGCATCCACTGTTTTTCATCGCTGCTCCTCCATTTTCACAAGTCTCCGAAGAAACCTACCTCACCCCCTCAGATTTTTATAACATGTTTATCATGTATTGCAGGGTATACAACTAACGAATCCCTACAGTATTTGTAGTCATAGACAGGTGACTCATAACGCAAAAATACCACCACAGATACTGAAAAAATAGGGAAATACACTGCTAAGAAGTTTTTAAGGCATATTTTAATAAAGGATCAGTGTTAAACCCTCACACAAACCCTCCTGTGACTCTGTGACTGTATATCTACTCAAGCAGGTCAGCGAAAGGTTTAAAAGTGTATCAGTGAGAGAGTTAAAGGATTAAAGCCCATTAGTGAAGATTTAATGCTTATAATCTAGTGTTTAAAGGATAAAGACACATATGAATACCATAAGAATGTTATTTTTCCTAAAAAGGACAGGTTCCCACAGCATTCTCCATTCCTCATCGAACACCAGAACAGTTATTACCCTGACAAAGAGTCCTAAGAACTGTCAGTGCATTGGTTACAAGTATGGAAGACCTGCAGACCTTCCATCACCTTACTTATCTTAGAAGGCAAAACGGAGTACTACAGCCAGAAGAGTACTTCAAAGAACATATATGAAGTTATGGTCAATCTTACAAAGACTTCTAAACCAGCCTAAAGGGTACAAACATGTTAATGCAGAGCCATTAAGCAGAGTGGGCATTCAAATACTTCCTCCCCTCTGTCTTACTTGATAATTTAAGTTCATATCTAATACTCCACCTCCTCATTCACCTATAAGAACTCATTGAAAATACATTGTAAACGGTGGGTTGGCATTTTGTGAATTCTAAAGTAATAAATATTGCTGCTTTGAAGAATATTTGGTGTTCTGAAAGAGTGTGGAAGTCTCTGCATTTTCTGTTGATGAAGGAGGCCATACCATTGGATCCCTGAGCTTGGTTATGGTGAAGTAATATCTATTGTTAATGTTATTTCCTCTTTATCACTTTGTCCTGTTATGCTTTGACTTACAGTAGGATAAAAAGTTTAGGCAGAGAAATGTATCTCAGAAGCACCTCTGACTTGTTTATCCTTCAATGTTTATATTTTTTCTGCTACTAAACATGACAGGGCAGTCTAATATCTCTCTTGAATATTCAGTTTATTTTATTTTAGAAATGGTTAATTCGGTTGTGCTAAAGAATGTCTAGGCATTCCCTCTTTCTTTACCACTGAATATTGTATCTGAAATCTCCCATTAATTATTAATGCTTGCAGTTTGATAGAGGAACTTGTTCCAATCATACCCTATGTTCGTTATTGTAATTTTTGTGTTAAAGGTCCCTATAATTGCAGTCCTAGATGTGTAAGGCGTTCCCTCTTCTTTGAATGCAATTGTATGTCTTTGTTGATTGAGCCTTCAACAATGAACTTGTAGGAGGAAATAGGGCGTTCCTCGAATCCTATAAGTTATTAATGAAGGTTTAGTCTGCATTTCTCTTTCCTTTGAGTGTTTATATTGATTAAGTACAAAGAAGTGAGCTTACTGGAGGAAATATGGTGTTCCCCGAATCTTTTAAGCCATTGTGAAAGGGTTTAGCTTATTTTCACTCTTAGTCCTTAATGTTCATCCCATTTCACCTATATTATTCAACAAATCCTTGACCAAGTTATATTTGCCCTCTGGTTTCCCTTCCTTCTCAGTCAGAACTAGTTTGACTTTCACATGACTCCATTGCCCAATGGCTTGTAGATTCCCATGCTCTATCTATACCACATGAAACACTTTTTTCCAACCAAACAAACAAAAAAAACCCTTGTGCTCTATAAGAATCCTAATACCTTGAATTTAACTTTGAAGAACACATTATTTTTTACCTTTATAGAGAGATTCGTCTCTAGATCCAAGAGGGCTAGATCCTAAGATCCCAAAGTGGTTTTGATGTTGTCTTGTCTTTTGGTTAGCCAATCTACCAAAACACAGGAACCCCAACATAATGGCGATCACGGTGGGAATTCAGGGTGAATTTAATCTTAGACACCTTTAGGACCTCAGAAAGACCCAAAATTTCTGGTTAGATTGGTTTTCAATTGCTGATGGTGGATAGCAGCCTGCTTTAAACATTAAAATTCATCCACCTGGCGACTCCACACTCCATAACTCTAAAAAAACCAAATGACTTCACTGGTAGAAGCCCCTGGACTAGTTGAATAGACACAGTGACCTCTTATCTGATTTACAAAATTATTCCATAGATACAACGAAGATATGCCCCAATGAGTAGGGATCATATCCCTGGATTCCCACACAAAATGCCTAAAATAAATTGGTTGAAAGACCTACCTATATTTCAGGGTGAAAATTTTGATGACCCCTTGTTACATCTCATCAAGTTTCATATACATGTGTGGAGGTTAAAAGTTGAATGGCATGAAGATTGTCTCATGAAAATGTTCATGGAAACATTAGAAGGTAAATCCAAGAATTGGTATGAATGGTTAGAACCTAAGAGTTTTTTTTATTTAAGAGACATGCACCAAGTATTTTACAAGAATTGTAAAGGAAACTCTCCATCCTTACCATGGGATTGTTGTGATCAATTTCAGAACATCATACAATACCTGTTAGATATTGATGAGGATTTGGATAATATGTGTCCTGAAGATCTGTTAACAGCCATTCAAGAGTTTCATGTGCATCCTAGCTATCACAAGAAACTGGATGAATCAGTTGAGGAAGAAATTCACCAAGAAATCAAAGACATTCCTCAAGATATTCCTGAAAACTCAAATAATGATTCATCATCCCTTATAGCTGAGGTCCAAGAAGACATCATGCCTCAAATTCATTCTTCATAAGAAACAGAGAGCTGTTGCACTTCTTCTCAAAGAAACACAAGAACATATTCCCGTTTGACAAAAGAAGAAATAGATCAGATCATCAATAGACAACCTGCCTCTGGGATCTTTTATAGAGAAAAAAATCTTGCCCATTCATCTACTGAGCTTTGTTGTACAGATTCAGAAATATCCTCTGTAAATCAGAATGAAGAAATATCAGCTGATAATCCAATGTGCTTGATTGACAACATTACTTACATTCATGCTTTTCCTATTTTTGATCTATCCGATGATGATGTTCTCCAAACAGAAGATGATTTTGCAGGGCCATCATTAGTAGATTTGTGGGAGGAAGATAAATTCCCTCAACTCCAAGAATGTAATGAGCCCATGCAGGCTATTTATGATACTGATGAGGAAAGTTATGAAAGTCTAGTAGCAAATGAAGATTCATTGAATCTTCACTCTGCTTTATCTGAGAGCATCAGTAACAGTTTTCATGTGATTTGGGATCAGCAGCCTTTCATCTCAAAGGATGAGGAGGAAGACGATGAAGAAGTTCTTGAGCCAAGTGAAATTTAAGAACCTTCTCCTGAAAGGGTTGAGGTAATCAAAGAAATCCTTGCTCAAGAATATGTTAGTCTTTTCATAGATTTCAGCCCACCAGATCAGAATATCTCAGAGCTACAAGAGGACAACACTGCAGTATATGATGAGTCCTCCAGTTCAGAAAATGATGAAGATGAGGAATATTTTCTTTCTCAAAGGGACCCTCTTTTTGATCCAGTGGAAGAGGAAGCAATCTTGGTTGAAAACTACTTGTAAAATACTCACAACCAGGTATCATTTCAAGATCCTTATGCTCACTTCCTACAGACATTTAGAGAAGGATCAAAGGTCATCAAGAGCATCTTGTTGTAGACAACAAGAAACATTTTAAAAGCTGCTGTTAAAAATCAAAGAGAATGGGAGTGGCCCTACCTATCCAGCATGCTCAAAGAGATGAGAAAAGACCATTCATGGGATCATTTGATTGACTGGATGTATTGGAAAAGAGATTTTGTTAGCTAGACATGTCAATATTTCAAGTTAGAGTAGGGTAGGTAGGAAATATAAATAAAGCTCATTCTGTGAGCATTTAGTTAGTTATTTTTAATTTCTGCAAATTTCAGTCCATGTGCAACTTTTCTTTACACCATGGACCCACAACAAACCAGACATTCTAATCCTGGTTTGGCTGTGTTTCAATTTATGTTTTGGAATGTAGAGAGTGAAATCTTCCAGACAGTTTAATCCTGGCAGATATTAGTTTAGGTAGAGAAGCCATGAGTCCAACTGTTTAATCTAGTCTCATGGAGAAATAAGGGTGGAATTAGATTAGTTTTTTCTTTCAATAAAAAATTTATGATGTGAAGGGTCTGCAAGTCTAAGTGCACCTTGAAGAAAAAATGCTAGGACAGTAGGATGGGTACGTAGTTGTTTGGGAAATGTTTGTTGTTGATTTATTATTCATCATGTTTGTGGCAGCTGATTAAGAAAGAAAGGATGGTCAAGTACTAGGCATCTGGCCTACTTCCAAAGATTATTCTCTGAGATTCTTGACACCTTCAAGAAGATGTCATCCCCATGTGGAGCCACTGTTAGCCACCTATAAAATTTTGGCATAGCAAACAGGTGACTAAATATGTTTCTAAGGCTTCAAGAGAGACATTTCCTTTGTAAATCTATTATTCTTGAAGCCTCCATGTGTTTTCTATCCTTCACTATAATATTCACTGATGTTTCCGTCAAAGACATTCAAAACCTGTTGTTCTGCTGTGAAGAAAGTTATTTTAAAAGGCCTCCATTCTCTCTCCATTTCATTTCCCTGAAATCCCCCATATTTCATCCTCATTCCCTTCATAAAATCCCTCAAAATTCCTTCTTTTGACTTTCTAACCCTCTCAAAGCCCTTTTTAAACCTTATATATCCCTTTATCTGGTTTAAAAATCCCTTCTTTCATCTATCGGAACCCCTCATTTGGCCTTAAAAATCCCTATTTTGGCCTAAAAATAAGCCTATTTGCACTATAACAGGCTTAAGCCCTCGAGGGCTTATATTCTGTGGCCCCTTTCCCCATATAACCCAGCACCCAAAACCAAATGCTAAACCCAATCGTGCAATCGTAATCGGGGCTTCCTGTCTCTTTGTTGCCTTTACTTCAAAATTCTGATGCGATGATGCTTTCCGCTGAACTTTCCGATGCAATAAGCCTTTTTCTCTTAAGCCTCGGTCTCCTCGCCATTTCACAGGACCACACCTGAGCACTTATCACCAAGCCCTTTTTCCCTCATATTTCTTCGCAAAAACCCCTCTTTCCTTTATTTTCCCATTTCCATGACGTTTGGAGTTAAATGAATATAGACCGTCGATCCGCACAAGATCAATGGCCATTAGGCAATCAGAACTCTGCTCATAAGCCCTTCATCATCGCACCCACTGATTAAATCCTGACCGTTGATCTCCCTTCCGATCTAACAGCCAGGATCTAATTGCATCGCCCATCTCCTTTCTGTCCACCAGTTTTCAAATCATTTCTCCGATGCAATCTCAGCCATCCGTTCATACAGATCCAATGACTCACGCATGACCCGATGGCCCACCTTCCGCCCGTGCATCTCACTCGCTATCGCATTTATTCTGCACTGTCAGATCAACGCGCCATCATCCAATGGCCAACATTCCGTTTCACATAATTTTTGCGCCAAAACTTTAACACTAAAAAAAAACGCGAAATGGGTGGTTTTAGTTTTCCACGTGGCACGCGATGAGTGGAATCGCGTGATTTTTGTAAAAACCATTTACCACCCCAGAGCCCACGCAAAAACCATTCTGGTTTTCCACTTACCACCCTCCGCAATGATATTTCATGTTTAACCTAGCCGTTGATGGTTCCGATCTAACGGTCTATATCACGCGTGCTTTCATTTCACTCACCATCCATCTATTCCCTCCAATAACTACATCCACCAATCTCCGTCGTCCATCATTCTAATCTAACGGTCATGATCTAACCTCACCCCTGTCCTTCTCCTATTCACGTATGCTCCCAAACAACTCCATTGCACAATCTCAGCTATAGATCACCGTTGTTTAATCTAATCCGACAGTCCGAAAACTACGACACCCCAAGCTCTCGTCAGACTAGTTTATCACCATTCCGCCATGATTTTCACCCATTTATTTGCTGCATCCACTGTTTTTCATCACTGCTCCTCCATTTTCACAAGCCTCCGAAGCAACCTACCTCACCCCCTCAGATTTTTATAACTTGTTTATCGTGTTTTGCAAGGTATAAAACTGATGAATCCCTACAGTCTTCGCAGTCACAGACAGGTGACTCATAACGCAAAAAGACCACCACAGATGCTAAAAAAAAAGGGAAATACACTGCTAAGAAGTTTTTAAGGCATATTTTATTAAAGGATCAGTGTTAAACCCTCACACAAACCCTCCTATGCCTCTATTACTGTATATCCACTCAAGCAGGTTAGCAGAAGGTTTAAAAGTGTATCAGGTAGAGAGTTAAAGGATTAAATCCCATTATTGAAGATTTAATGCTTATAATAGAGTGTTTAAAGGATAAAGACATAGATGAATACCATAAGAATGCTATTTTTCCTAAAAAGGATAGGTGCCCATAGCATTCTCCATTCCTCATCAAACACCAAAACAGTTATTACCCTGACAAAGAGTCCTAAGAACTGTCAGTGCATTGGTTACAAGTATGGAAGACCTGCAGACCTTCTATCACCTTACTTATCTCAGAATTTAAAACAGAGTACTACAGCTAGAAGAGTACTTCAAAGAACATATTTGAAGTTATGGTCAATCTTACAAAGACTTCTAAACCAGCCTAAAGTGTACAAACATATTAATGCAGAGCCATTAAGCAGAGTGGGCATTCGAATACTTCCTCCCCTCTGTTTTAATTGATCATTTAAGTTCATATCTACTACTCCACCTCCTCATTCACCTATAATAACTAATTGAAAATACATTGTAAAGGGTGGGTTGAAATTTTGTGAATTCTAAAGTAATACATATTGTTTCTTTGAAGAAGCTTTGGTGTTCTGAAAGAGTGTGGAAGTCTGCGTTTTCTGTTGATGAAGGAGGCCGGACTATTGGATCCCTGAGCTTGGTTATGGTGAAGTAATCTCTATTGTTAATGTTATTTCCTGTTTATTACTCTGTCGCGTTATGCTTTGAATTACAGTAGGATAAAAGGTTTAGGCAGAGAAATGTATCTCAGAATCACCTCTGACTTGTTTATCCTTCACTGTTTATATGTTTTCTGCTACTGAACATGACAAGGCAGTCTAATAGCTCTCTTGAATATTCAGTTTGTTTTATTTTAGAAATGGTTAATTCGGTTGTGCTAAAGAATGTCTAGGCATTCTCTCTTTCTTTACCACTAAATATTTTATCTGAAATATCCCTTTAATTATTAATGCTTGTAGTTTGACAGAGGAACTTGTTCCAATCATACCCTCTGTTCATTATTGCAATTGTTGTGTTAAAGGTCCTTATAATTGCAGTCCTAGATGTCTAAGGCGTTCCCTCTTCTTTGAATGCAATTGTATGTCTTTGTTTGTTGAGCCTTCAGCATTGAACTTGTAGGAGGAAATAGGGCGTTCCCCGAATCCTATAAGTTATTAATGAAGGTTTAGTCTACATTTCTCTTTCCTTTGAGTGTTTATATTGATTAAGTCCAAAGCAGTGAACTTACTGGAGGAAATAGGGCATTCCTCGAATCTTTTAAGCCATTGTGAAAGGGTTTAGCTTGTTTTCACTCTTAGTCCTTAATGTTCGTCCCATTTCACCTATATTATTCAACAGATCCTTGACCAAGATAGATTTTCCCTCTAGTTTCCCTTCTTTCTTAGTCAGAACTATTTGGTCTTTCACATGACTCCATTGCCCAATGGCTTGAAGATTCCCGTGCTCTATCTATAATGCATGAAACACCTTTTTCCAACCAAACAAACAAAAAAAACCCTTGTGCTATATAACTAGCCTAAGAACTTGAATTGAACTTTGAAGAACACATTATTTTTTACCTTTATAGAGAGATCCCTCTCTGGATCCAGGAGGGCTAGATCTTGAGATCCCAAAGCGGTTTTGATGTTGTCTTGTCTTTTGGTTAGCCAATCTACCAAAACAAATGAACCCAAACAAGGTGAACCCCCAGATGTTTCTGCCATTCCCATATGCAGGGATGGAATTCCAGGGGGATCCAAATATGGGTCTCCCTCCTGGTTATGCTTGGGGGCCAACAGGTACGTTTTTTATGTTTTCTGCATTTCTTTGAGTAAATATGTGCTTATGTGTTTTGATGGTGACACTGACATAGTTTAGGTTACTCTTTGTACATGTTGGCGAGGTAGGTCACCCTGTGGCTCGATTGTTCAGCCACGGTCATCTTCGGAGACCTTGGGGCATTGTTGGGGGGGGGGGGGGGTGAGAGGAGATGCTACTGGAGGACCTAGTGGTGGTGCTGGCCCTTTGAGGGAGGGTAGAAGTTTGGCTATTGTTGAGGCTCGTGCTAATGCAGAGGTGGCACGTGCAGATGCCGCAGAGGCTCGTAACGCAGAACTGATGGCTTGGGTTGTAGTTCTAGAGGATTCCTGGGGTCAAGCAGACTGCTTGACCCAGGGGATGCCTTCTTGGGGTTTTATGGATGATCTTGAGCAAGTCTGGCTGGAGACGGGGATGGCCCAGGAGCGGGACTATCGGCCTATTTTACGTTGGGTGGTAGTCTCATTTGTGACGACGGATCCAGTGGTGCTACCAGGAGCAGTTGTGGGTCCAGGTGCCCCTCCTGAGGGGGCACCGCCCTAGAATATACTTGTACATAGGGAAATCACCCATTATGAGGATGCTTCCCCTATTTTTGAAGACTTTTTGTGTATATTTGGGTTGGCCGATGGGTCAGCGATACTATTTTTTTTACTCAGACATATACACCATGATATATATATATATATATATATATATATATATATATATATATGAGAGATATTTTTTGCAGCTCTATATTTCGTGTCACCTATTTCGGTTTATGGATGATGTTATACTGATGGATATATATGTTTTTGGTTTTTTATGTATGATGGTTTATTCAATATGCATTCCAGTTTAGAATTTTGTTATCCATGTGATCAGTTGCTTGGTTTTGACTCCATGGTACATGTGTAAATGTAATATAGTCAAATTGTCTGCTTAATATTTTTACACACAAATATTTTCTAAATAGATGTGTATCTCTTGTCTCAAATGTTTGGTTTAATTGTGACACTACTAACTGGGAATCGAGGTAGAAATGCATATGGCATATGCCCTGATGGAGGGTGTCACACATAAGTGCGATGATGGCATCATATTCTGCTTGATTTTTTGTTGCTAAACCGATTCACACACTATTTATGTAGAGTGGTGATCAGTCTGGGTGATAGATGACCCACACAACTGCTGCTAAACTTTGAGACCATCTTGTTTCTCCATCAGTAAATCTAAAATAAGGCTCAGGTTGGTGATCCATGGTGGCACTTTGAGCGTGTTTTGTAATAAGTCTTTTGGTAAAAAATTTACAGTGGTTGGGTTTGTGTACGTTCACTCTAGGGGAGGGTTATCTTGGCCCTTATGGGTAAACTTTCTTGAGGTAAAGGCCATTGACGGGGTTGCTGAGGCATGTCCCATCTGATTCCATCAAGATGTATGCTCCCTGTCAGAGGAAATTTTTGATGATGTAGGGTCCTTTCCACAAGGTTTCGAACTTCCCTGGCCCCAGGGATTCTTTTGCGACATCATAGCGGAGGACTAGTTCTCCCTTGGTGAATGAGTGAGGGTTGATGTAGCGGTCAAATGATTCTTTTACCCTTTTCTTATGTGCCTCTTTGTGTTGTAGTGACTATCATCGGTTTTCATCAATGATCTCTAGTTGTATTAGGCGTTGTTCTAGAGGTTGGGTATCATCAAGGAGTTCAATGGCGGCATGAAAATTCGGGATTTGTAGAAATCAATGCAAAAGCGAAAGGTACATTGATCTTTTGTGACGGGAATAAGGTGGAAATACTGGGACATGTGGGCGACTGCAATCCTATCTCTGATATGTGATGATACAATCGTATATGGTGAATCGTGTCGTCATCGTTCGTGGGGGAATAATCTCTGTTATGGGAGTTTACATAAACGTAGTGTTGGGTTCCCCCCTAGGATGGTCAATTTCCTATGGTTGGAAATTGTGCCAGCTGCAGAGGTGCGTGAATGTTTCCATTAGAGGGCATACCTCTGGTGTGTGGTTTTGGTCAATGTAGATGGTGCATGGTACCACTATGCTAATGGAGTAGATTGTATGGGAATCGACACTACTCATTGTCCCCGATGTGGATGCTTGGAAAGGATCTATTGTAGAAGATATTGTGTTCTGATTCCATTTCCATGTTGTTGGCTTCGGTGTGTCTATCTCTTTCGGGGATTATAGACTTAATTTTGCTCTTGCTGCTCTTAGCTTGGGGAGATGCGCACATTTAATCGTATGGTGAAAGTGTGAACCAATCCAGCAATAGGTACGCGTGATCTTCTCTTGGTTAGAGAGAAGTATTTGTGGTAGAGAAGAGACTGTGAAAAAAATGTTTGCAAGAGGCTTTAGTTCTCTGAATTGATTCACTCGGTGGTCATTCAGGTCGCCTAATCCGCATGTTATCCTAGGTCTTGCTTGGGTCATGCTTGGTTGGTGTGTCATCCTAGCTTGCCCATCGCGCTTGTATGGATGTGGGGTTGTTGGCCTAGGGGTGATGTACTTTCTAAATCTCCTAAGCTCATCGTCCTATTTCTTCTCTATTGTATGAATAATATCGATGAGGGGAAAAAATTGTGGGATATAAGTACAACAATGTTCGCAATGATTTTTCTGACATACTTGGCAGAATAGCCTAGACATGGGGGTCCCATCGTGCTCATTTTGTGGTCTGGCAGGGTACCAGCGTTGTAATGCTGTTAAATTAGGGCAAGTGGCGACCACATGATTGGGTGTTTTTCATAACGCGCATTTTGGTCTTCTCTGTAGAGAGAGGTTAGGGGAAACTAGGGGTTCCCGGATTGGTCACTTTTCAGCTAAAAAGAACAGGATCGATCTGCTCGTCACATCCTCTTAGGTTGTCGAGCTGTCTATGGATTCCATGTCCATGTGATATTTTTCGGAGAGGCAGACTATATTTGAGCGCAAACTAGCGAGGGCTAACTAGAATCAGGGGATATAGTGACAATTTTCCAGAAGGTGATTGTCAACGCACAAAGGACATGTGAATTGTGTTGCGTGTAATCCAATGTAGTAAACCCGTTCTATACGATACCATTTATGGGTTAGTTCTAGGGCTGCGGATTATTCGAGGAAGTGACCACGTTCCTCGCACACCATGTAGCGTATAACAGGGGGGGCATCACTAGGGCTCTTTCTGGCACCCTTCATTCCTCCTGAAGGTACAGGATGGTATGAGGTTAATTCCTGATAGATTGGGTGGAGGGATCCTCTTGATAGGATCGCTCAATGGTGTGTAAGGCACCCCTATATAGTGGAATCTCTGGGAAATTATGGGTATATGATCCAGGTGGATATCGGTGGCCTCCCACCTATTCCATTTGGACTCGCAGCATCAATTCTTTCAGTTTTTCAGCTTTAGCACAACTTACTATTTTTAGCAGGTTTTCGGGTTCTGCACTGTTAGAGCTGTTTTGGGGACTTAATGATCTAGGTGGATATTGGTGGCTACCCACTGAGTCCATTTGAACCCCCACCATCAGTTATTTCAATTTGTAAGTTTCAACACAAATTACTATTTATAGCATTCTTTTGGGTCCTGAACTTCTGGAGCCGTTTTGAGGCCCTAAACGACACTTTTTGGGAAAATGGGGAGCAACATGGGTTGTATGCCCAATTTTTCTCACTCAAAAGTTGTATTCCTCGGACAGATCTTTCTAATGAGCTATTGAGTGCGTGAAACGGAGATAAGATGCCAAAGTTATGTACCTGGGAAGTTGAAACACTAATTTACCCAAACGAGACCCATAGTTTTGGCGCTTCATCTCCTAGGGTTAGGTTTTTGGACGTTTTGGATTCTACATAGTTTCTCAACAATAAATAGGCCCTTGAGCCTCATTGTAATATAGTTGAGGGGTTGGTAGCCATCACATCTCTTCTCAGGAGTACACTACCAGTGCCCTAGCTCATCCATTTCCATTATTTCTATAAGCATGTTTCAATCAGTTGTTTTGTAACACGGTTTAGGGGTTGGTAGCTGAAACATCCCTTCTCAAAGATATGCTACCAGTGCCCTAGCTATTTTATTTCAGTCATTTTATTATAATAAAATGAAGCATTATTTCCACTGCATCTCTATGCTTATGGTTATATCTGTATTCTGTTGCGTTCCTGCATAAAATCCTGATCAATGGTATCAGAGAGGTCTGCTCTTTCTCTGATTTTCTTTTCATGTCCCCAATGCGGCTAGGGTATAAGGAGTTCAACCTTGCAACCCCGACAACCCCCCATGGCAGAAGGAAAGAAAGACGAGGGAGCAGGAGATCCTATCAAAATCTTGCTCGAGGATGCCCTCGAGAAACAAAAGAACGTGATGATGGATAGCTTTGACCAGATCCTTCAATGGCTGCCCATCGACGACACATCTATATCTAGCATGTCTGCCAACAAGTCCGTGACATCCTGGACAAATCTAATACCAAGTTCAGAAAAATTCCCCCCCCTCATGGAGGAACTTAACGCAATGGAGACCATTGCTTCCTAAGGAGGGAGGAATGACCTAGGTGGATATCGGTGGCCTCCCACCTATTCCATTTGGACCCGCATCATCAATTCTTCTAGTTTTTCAGCTTCAGCATAACTTACTATTTTTAGCAGGTTTTCAGGTCCTGCACTGCTGGAGCCATTTTGGGGACTTAATGATCCAGGTGGATATTGGTGGCCACCCACTGAGTCCATTTGAACCCCCACCATCAGTTATTTGAATTTGTAAGTTTCAACACAACTTACTATTTATAGTAGTTTTTCGGGTCCTGAACTTTTGGAGCCATTTTGAGGCCCTAAACGACACTTTTTGGGAAAATGGGGAGCAACATGGGTCATAGACCATGTTTCTCACTCAAAAGTTGTAGTCCTCAGACAGATATTTCTAACGAGCTATTGAGCGTGTCAAACAGAGATCGGATGCCAAAGTTATGTCCCTGGGAAGTTGAAACACCAATTTACCCAAACGGGACACACAATTTTGGCGCTTCATCTCCTAGGGTTAGGTTTTTGGACGTTTCGGATTCTACATTGTTTCTCAACAATAAATAGGCCCTCGAGCCTCATTGTAATACAGTTGAGGGGTTGGTAGCCATCACATCCCTTCTCAGGAATACGCTACCAGTGCCCTAGCTCCTCCATTTCCATTATTTCTATAAGCATGTTTCAGTCAGTTGTTTTGTAACACAGTTGAGGGGTTGGTAGCCGACACATCTCTTCTCAGAGATACACTACCAGTGCCCTAGCTATTTTATTTTAGTCATTTGATTATAATAAAATGAAGCATTCTTTCTATTGCATCTCTATGCTTATGGTTATATCTGTATTATGTTGCGTTCCTGCATAAAATCCGAATTAATGGTATCAGAGCGGTCTGCTCTTTCTTTGTTTTTCTTTTCATGTCCCCAATGTGGCTAGGGTATAAGGAGTTCAACCTCACAACCCCGAAGACCCCCCATGGTGAAAGGAAAGAAAGACGAGGGAGCAAGAGATCCTATCAAAATATTGCTCGAGGATGCCCTTGAGAAACAAAGCAACGCGATGATGGATAACTTTGACCAGATCATTCAATGGCTGTCCATCGATGACACATCTATATCCAACATGTTTTCCAATAGGTCTACGACATCCTGGACAAATCTAATACAAAGTTCAGCAAAATCCCCCCCCCCCGCCCCCCCATGGAGGAACTTAACGCAATGGAGACCATTGCTTCCTAAGGAGGGAGGAATGATCCAGGTGGATATCGGTGGCCTCCCACCTATTCCATTTGGACCCACAGCATCAATTCTTTCAGTTTTTCAGCTTCAGCACAACTTACTATTTTTAACAGGTTTTCGGGTCCTGCACTGCCAGAGCTGTTTTGGGGACTTAATGATCCAGGTGGATATTGGTGGCCACCCACCAAGTCCATTTGAACCCCCACCATAAGTTATTTCAATTTGTATGTTTCAACACAACTTACTATTTATAGCACTTTTTCAGGTCCTGAACTTATGGAGCCGTTTTGAGGCCCTAAACGACGCTTTTTGGGAAAACGGGGAGCAACATGGGTCATTGACCCATGTTTCTCACTCAAAAGTTGTAGTCCTCAAACAGATCCTTCCAACGAGCTATTGAGCGCGTCAAACGGAGATCGGATGCAAAATTTATGTCCCTGCGAAGTTGAAACACCAATTTATCCAAATGAGACCCACAGTTTTGGCACTTCATCTCCTAGGGTTAAGTTTTTGGAAGTTTCGGATTCTACTTTGTTTCTCAACAATAAATAGGTCCTCGAGCCTCATTGTAATATAGTTGAGGGGTTGGTAGCCATCACATCTCTTCTCAGGAATACACTACCAGTGCCCTAGCTCGTCCATTTCCATTATTTCTATAAGCATGTTTCAGTCAGTTGTTTTGTAACACGGTTCAGGGGTTGGTAGCCGACACATCTCTTCTCAGAGATACGCTACCAGCGCCCTAGCTATTTTATTTAAGTCATTTGATTATAATAAAATGAAGCATTATTTCCGCTGCATCTCTGTGCTTATGGTTATATCTGTATTCTGTTGCGTTCCAGCATTAAATCTGGATCAATGGTATCAGAGCGGTCTGATCTTTCTCTGCTTTTCTTTTCATGTCCCCAACGCGACCAGGGTATAAGGAGTTCAACCTCGCAACCCCGACGACCCCCCATGGCGGAAGGAAAGAAAGACGAGGGAGCAGGAGATCCTATCAAACTATTGCTCGAGGATGCCCTCAAGAAACAAAGGAACGCGATGATGGATAACTTTGACCAGATCCTTCAATGGCTGCCCATCGACGACACATCCATATCCAGCATGTCCGCCAACAGGTCTGCGACATCCTGGACAAATATAATACCAAGTTCAACAAAATTTCCCCCCCCATGGAGGAACTTAATGCAATGGAGACCATTGCTTCCTAAGGAGGGAGGAATGATCCAGGTGGGTATCGTTGGCCTCTCACCTATTCCATTTGGACCTGCAACATCAATTCTTTCAGTTTTTCAGCTTCAGCACAGCTTACTATTTTAGGCATGTTTTTGGGTCCTGCACTGCCAGAGCTGTTTTGGGGACTTAATGATCCATTTGGATATTGGTGGCCACCCATCGAGTCCATTTGAACCCACACCATTAGTTATTTCAATTTGTAAGTTTCAACACAACTTACTATTTATAGCATTTTTTCGGGTCCTGAACTTCCGGAGCCGTTTTGAGGCCCTAAACGATGCTTTTTGAGAAAACGGAGTGACTCATAAGTTTTAGTCCTCGGATAGATCTTTCTAACGAGCTATTGAGCGCATGAAACAGAGATTGGATGCAAAAGTTATGTCTCTGGGAAGTTGAAATGCCAATTTACCCAAACGGGACCCACAGTTTTTGTGCTTCATCTCCTAGGGTTAGGTTTTTGGACGTTTCGGATTCTACATTGTTTCTCAACAATAAATAGGCCCTCGAGCCTCATTGTAATACAATTTATGGGTTGGTAGCCATCACATCTCTTCTCAGGAATACGCTACCAGTGCCCTAGCTTGTCCATTTCCATTATTTCTATAAGCATGTTTCAGTCAGTTGTTTTGTAACACGATTCAAGGGCTGGTAGCTAACACATCTCTTCTCAGAGATACACTACCAGCGCCCTAGCTATTATTTTATTTCAGTCATTTGATTATAATAAAATGAAGCATTCTTTCTACTGCATCTCTGTGCTTATGGTTATATCTATATTTTGTTGCGTTCCTGCATAAAATCAGGATCAATGGTATTAGAGTGGTCTGCTCTTTCTCTGTTTTTGTTTTCATGTCCCCAACATGGCAAGGGTATAAGGAGTTCAACCTCGCCTCCCCGACGACCCCCCATGGTGGAAGGAAAGAAAGACGTGGGAGCAGGAGATCCTATCAAAATCTTGCTTGAGGATGCCCTCGAGAAACAAAGCAACGCAATGATGGATAACTTTGACCAGATCCTTCAATGGCTGCCCACTGACAGCACATCTATATCCAACATGTTTGCCAATAGGTTCGCGACATCCTTGACAAATCTAATACCAAGTTCAGCAAAATTCCCCCCCCCATGGAGGAACTTAACAAAATGGAGAACATTGCTTCCTAAGGAGGGAGGAATGACCTAGGTGGATATCGGTGGCCTCCCACCTATTCCATTTGGACCCGCACCACCAATTCTTTCAGTTTTTCAGCTTCAGCACAACTTACTATTTTTAGCAGGTTTTCGAGTACTGCACTGCCGGAGCCGTTTTGGGGACTTAATGATCCAGGTGGATATTGGTGGCCACCCACCGAGTCCATTTGAACCCCCACCATCAGTTATTTCAATTTTTATGTTTCAACACAACTTACTATTTATAGCAGTTTTTCGGGTCCTGAACTTTCGGAGCCGTTTTGAGGTCCTAAACGACACTTCTTGGGAAAACGGGGAGAAACAACATGGGTCATAAATCGATGTTTCTCACTCAAAAGTTGTAGTCCTCAAACAGATATTTCTAACGAGCTATTGAGCGCGTCAAACGGAGATCAAATGCCAAAGTTATGTCCCTGGGAAGTTGAAACACCAATTTACCCAAACGGGACCCACAGTTTTGGTGCTTCATCTTCTAGGGTTAGGTTTTTGGACGTTTTGGATTCTACATTGTTTCTCAACAATAAATAGGTCCTTGAGCCTCATTGTAATACAGTTGAGGGGTTGGTAGCCATCACATCTCTTCTCAAGAATACGCTACCAGTGCCCTAGCTCGTCCATTTCCATTATTTCTATAAGCATGTTTCAGTCAGTTGTTTTGTAACACGGTTCAGGGGCTGGTAGTTGACACATCTCTTCTCAGAGATATGCTACTAGTGCCCTAGATATTTTATTTCAGTCATTTGATTATAATAAATGAAGCATTATTTCTGCTGCATCTCTGTGCTTATGGTTATATTTGTATTCAGTTGCGTTCCTGCATAAAATCCGGATCAATGGTATCAGAGCGGTCTACTCTTTCTCTGTTTTTCTTTTCATGTCCCCAACGCAGCGAGGGTATAAGGAGTTCAACCTCGCAACCCCGATGACCCCCCATGGCGGAAGGAAAGAAAGATGAGGGAGCAGGAGATCCTATCAAAATCTTGCTCGAGGATGCCCTTGAGAAAGAAAGGAATGCGATGATGGATAACTTTGACTAGATCGTTCAATGGCTGCCCAATGATGACACATCTATATCCAACATGTCCTCCAACAGGTCCACGACATCCTGGACAAATCTAATACCAAGTTTAGCAAAATTTCCCCCTCCCCCATGGAGGAACTTAACACAATGGAGACCATTTCTTCCTAAGAAGGGAGGAATGATCCAGGTGGATATCGGTGGCCTCCCACCTATTCCATTTGGACCCGCAACATCAATTCTTTCAGTTTTTCAGCTTAAGCACAACTTGCTATTTTTAGCAAGTTTTTGGGTCCTGCACTGCCAGAGCCGTTTTGGGGACTTCATGATCCAGGTGGATATTGGTGGCCACCCACTGAGTCCATTTGAACTGCCACCATCAATTATTTCAATTTGTAAGTTTCAACAAAACTTACTATTTATAGCAGTTTTTTGGGTCCTGAACTTCCGGAGTCGTTTTGAGGCCCTAGACGACGCTTTTTTGGAAAACAGGGAGAAACATGGGTTGTAGACCAATGTTTCTCACTCAAAAGTTTTAGTCCTCGGAAATATCTTTCTAACGAGCTATTGAGCGCGTTAAACGGAGATCAGATGCCAAAGTTATGTCCCTGGGAAGTTGAAACACCAATTTACCCAAACGGGACCCACAATTTTGGCGCTTCATCTCCTTGGGTTAGGTTTTTGGATGTTTCGGATTATACATTGTTTCTCAACAATAAATAGGCCCTCGAGCTTCATTGTAATATAGTTGAGGGGTTGGTAGCCATCACATCTCTTCTCAGGAATACGCTACTAGTGCCCTAGCTCGTCCATTTCCATTATTTCTATAAGCATGTTTCAGTCAGTTGTTTTGTAACACGGTTCAAGGGCTGGTAGCTGACACATCTCTTCTTAGAGATACACTACCAGTGCCCTAGATATTTTATTTCAGTCATTTGATTATAATAAAATGAAGCATTCTTTCTGCTGCATCTCTGTGCTTATGCTTATATTTGTATTCAGTTGTGTTCCTGCATAAAATTTGGATCAATGGTATCAGAGCGGTCTACTCTTTCTCTGTTTTTCTTTTCATGTCCCCAACGCGGCTAGGGTATAAGGAGTTCAACCTCGCATCCCCGATGACCCCCCATGGCGGAAGGAAAGAAAGACGAGGGAGCAGGAGATCATATCAAAATCTTGCTTGAGGATGCCCTCGAGAAACAAAGGAACGCGATGATGGATAAATTTGACTAGATCCTTCAATGGCTGCCCACTGACAGCACATCTATATCCAACATGTTCGCCAACAGGTCCGCGACATCCTTGAAAAATTTAATACCAAGTTCAGCAAAATTCCCCCCCTCCCATGGAGGAACTTAACACAATGGAGACCATTGCTTCCTAAGGAGGGAGGAATGACCCAGGTGGATATCAGTGGCCTCCCACCTATTCCATTTGGACCCGCACTACCAATTCTTTCAGATTTTCAGCTTCAGCACAACTTACTATTTTTAGCAGGTTTTCGAGTCCTGCACTGCCGGAGCCGTTTTGGGGACTTAATGATCCAGGTGGATATTGGTGGCCACCCACCGAGTCCATTTGAACCCCCACCATCAGTTATTTCAATTTGTATGTTTCAACACAACTTACTATTTATAGTAGTTTTTCGGGTCTTGAACTTTCGGAGCTATTTTGAGGTCCTAAACGACAATTTTTGGGAAAATGGGGAGCAACATGGGTCATAGACCCATGTTGCTCACTCAAAAGTTGTAGTCCTCGGACAGATATTTCTAACGAGCTATTGAGCGTGTCAAACGGAGATCGGATGCCAAAGTTATGTCCCTGGGAAGTTGAAACACCAATTTACCCAAACGGGACCCACAGTTTCGGTGCTTCATCTCCTAGGGTTAGGTTATTGGACGTTTTGGATTCTACATTGTTTCTCAACAATAAATAGGCCCTCGAGCCTCATTGTAATATAGTTGAGGGGTTGGTAGTCGTCACATCTCTTCTCAGGAATACGCTACTAGTGCCCTAGCTCGTCCATTTCCATTATTTCTATAAGCATGTTTCCGTCAGTTTTTTTGTAACATGGTTCAGGGGCTGGTAGCTAACACATCTCTTCTCAGAGATACGCTACCAGTGCCCTAGCTATTTTATTTTAGTCATTTGATTATAATAAATGAAGCATTATTTCCGCTGCATCTCTGTGCTTATGGTTATATTTGTATTCAGTTACGTTCATGCATAAAATATGGATCAATGGTATCAGAGCAGTCTACTCTTTCTCTGTTTTTCTTTTCATGTCCCCAACGTGGCTAGGGTATAAGGAGTTCAACCTCGCAACCCTGACAACCCCCATGGCGGAAGGAAAGAAATATGAGGGAGCAGGAGATCCTATCAAAATCTTGGTTCGAGGATGCCCTCAAGAAACAAAGGAACACGATTATGGATAACTTTGACCAAATCCTTCAATGGCTGCCCACCGACGGCACATCTATATCCAGCATGTCCTCCAACAAGTCCGCGACATCCTGGACAAATATAATACCAAGTTCAACAAAATTCCCCCCCCCCCACCCCATGGAGGAACCTAACGCAATGGAGACCATTGCTTCCTAAGGAGGGAGGAATGATCCAGGTGGATATCGGTGGCCTCCCACCTATTCCATTTGGACCCACAGCATCAATTCTTTCAGTTTTTCAGCTTCAGCACAACTTACTATTTTTAGCAAGTTTTTGGGTCCTGCACTGCCAGAGCCGTTTTGGGGACTTAATAATCCAGGTGGATATTGGTGGCCACCCACTGAGTCCATTTGAACTGCCACCATCAATTATTTCAATTTGTAAGTTTCAACACAACTTACTATTTATAGCAGTTTTTTGGGTCCTGAACTTCCGAAGTCGTTTTGAGGCCCTAGACGACGCTTTTTGGGAAAAAAAGGAGTAACATGGGTTGTAGACCAATGTTTCTCACTCAAAATCTGTAGTCCTCGGACATATCTTTCTAACAAGCTATTGAGTGCGTAAAATGGAGATCGGATGCCAAAGTTATGTCCCTGGGAAGTTGAAACACCAATTTACCCAAACAGGACCCATAGTTTTGGCGCTTCATCTCCTAGGGTTAGGTTTTTGGATGTTTCAGATTCTACATTGATTCTCAACAATAAATAGGCCCTCGAGCTTCATTGTAATACAGTTGAGGGGTTGGTAGCCATCACATCTCCTCTCAGGAATACGCTACCAGTGCCCTAGCTCGTCCATTTCCATTATTTCTATAAGCATGTTTCAGTCAGTTGTTTTGTAACACGGTTCAGGGGCTGGTAGCTAACACATATCTTCTCAGAGATATGCTACCAGTGCGCTAGCTATTTTATTTCAGTCATTTGATTATAATAAAATGAATAATTCTTTTCGCTGCATCTATGTGCTTATGGTTATATCTGTATTATGTTGCATTCCTGCATAAAATCCGGATCAATGGTATCAGAGTGGTCTAATCTTTCTCTGTTTTACTTTTCATGTCCCCAACGCGGCCAGGGTATGGGTATAAGGAGTTCAACCTCGCAACCTCGACAACCCCACATGGCAGAAGGAAAGAAAGACGAGGGAACAGGAGATCCTATAAAAATATTGCTCGAGGATGCCCTCGAGAAACAAAGGAATGTGATGATGGATAACTTTGACCAGATCTTTCAATGGCTACCCACCGACGACCCATCTATATCTAGCATGTCCGTGAATAGGTTCGCAACATCCTAGACAAATCTAATACCAAGTTCAGCAAAATTCCCCCCCCCCCTCCCCCCACCCATGGAGGAACTTAACGCAATGGAGATCATTGCTCCCTAAGGAGGGAGGAATGATCCAGGTGGATATTGGTGGCCTCCCACCTATTCCATTTGGACCCACAACATCAATTCTTTCAGTTTTTCAGCTTCAGCACAACTTACTATTTTTAGCAGGTTTTCGGGTCCTGCACTACCGGAGCCGTTTTGGGGACTTAATGATCTAGGTGGATATTGGTGGCCACCCACCAAGTCCATTTTAACCCCCACCATCAGTTATTTCAATTTTTAAGTTTCAACACAAATTACTATTTATAGCATTTTTTCGGGTTCTGAACTTCCAGAGCCGTTTTGAGGCCCTAAACGATTCTTTTTGGGAAAATGGGGAGCAACATGGGTGCACTAAAAATTTTTAGTCCTCAGACAGATCTTTCTAATGAGTTATTGAGCGCATCAAACGGAGACCGGATGCCAAAGTTATGTCCCTAGGAAGTTGAAACACCAATTTACCCAAACGGGACCCACAGTTTTGGCGCTTCATCTCCTAGGGTTAGGTTTTTGGACGTTTCAGATTCTACATTGTTTCTCAACAATAAATAGGCCCTTGAGCCTCATTGTAATACAGTTGAGGGGTTGGTAGCCATCACATCTCTTCTCAGGGATACGCTACCAGTTCCCTAGCTCGTCCATTTCCATTATTTCTATAAGCATGTTTCAGTTAGTTGTTTTGTAACACGGTTTAGAGGCTGGTAGCTGACACATCTCTTCTCAGAGATACTCTACCAGCGCCCTAGCTATTTTATTTCAGTCATTTGATTATAATAAAATGAAGCATTCTTTCTGCTGCATCTCTGTGCTTATGGTTATATCTGTATTCTGTTGCGTTCCAGCATAAAATATGGATCAGTATATTTCCCATAGTTGCTGCAGATAGCGCATGCGTGATTGGTACACAATGCTTTGCCTTTGCCTTTTGTGGCATGTTCCTTTTTATGGGAATGCGACATCGCAATGTCTACCTCAGAGCCAAGGAGTGGTTTCAATTCATCCAGCTCTGAGTAGATATGGGTAGGGTGCCCTATTACGTTGCATATGGCGCAAATTGGTGATTCCGACTGTACGGTAGGAGTCTTCATATTTTTTCCACTCTTCTCGTTTTTCTTAGCCATAACCACTGGTTTTGCAATGGAAATTTCCTTTGCAGGGATGATTTCGACTGTTTCCTCGATGGGTGTGGCCTCCTCGGGATTGAGGGGCTTCAACCCTATGGCAGTGATGTGTGTGGCTCCTGTCCCTGTAGGGGGGATGAGATACCAAACTTGTATTGCTAACGATATATTTGGTAACACCACTATTTCCAAAACTTGCTGGGAGATGAAGCCAGCTGTGGGATAGATGAAAGGGGTTTTGGAAGCGCTGTAGGCTAGAGAGGATGCCATGGTTGATGACTCAATGTCATTACTGCTCGTGTCCGTGTCCTGACTAGCTTCGGTGCTTGATGTGGACATCATGCACACCGAAGCCCCTGTGATATCAGGTGATGACTCAGGGATAATTGGAGAATCTCCTAGGAATGATCCTAGAACGGACGACGGTTTGAACTGGCCAAGGCCATATTCTTGGTACCGTGAAAGTGCATCTGAGGATATATCTACATAGGGTATAATTATATCAGTGTTTGTTAGGGGTCGCTTCTATCTATGCGTCAATTGGTTGACACTAATGATGTAGTCCTCATGGGGGAACATCATAATGCAGAAGATGAAGGAGGCTATGGATGACATGGCGTACATATAACTCCGACCAAGGAGTATATTATAATCGAAGTGAGCATCCAAGACTTCAATGAATATATGGTCCATCTTTCCAGCTAAGCAGACCGAGATGTTTTGGTAGAGGCCGATGGGGGTCAAAGGACGACCATCGTATCATCTAAGCATGATGACTAAAGGTTTTAGTTCGGGAGACCCTAACTTCTGCCAAATTATTTTTGACATGATGCACATGGATGCACCCTCGTCAATGACACATCAGTGAATGGTGATATTATGGACCAACACTGGTATCTGAAAGGTGACAGTTGAAGGAAACCTAGGGGTGGCTTTCTCTAAGTCAAAATCCTTTAGGTGCGTATCGGTAGGTTCAATAACACCTAATGCAGAAAGTAAGGCTTTCCGTTGTTTTGGGCATGACTTCAATACTTCCAAATTTGACATAGCAGTGGGGGATCCACGACGCTATAATTATGGGCCACTTTGGAGTAGTTTCCTACTCGCCTATTGGGTCCCTTCACCATCTTGGGCAATGTTTCAATAGGTGTCTTTGAAATGGTCAAAGGTGTAGTCGGTGCACTGGTACCCGCCCCCTAACACATTGGTGTCTGGTGGGGTGTCGTAATTGTGATTCCATGTTTGGAAAAACATCTCTTCGCCAGTCATGTAGACTTCGAGGCTATTTTTCTCGGAGTCATCTGGGTTTTGTTGCTGAGTGCTGACCGTCCCTTGATGAGGGAATGGTTCTTGCATCACAACCATTTGCTGGGAAGATCCTCCTTGTCCTCGGTTACTTTGTAGCTTCTTTCGCTCATGGAGATTGGGATAGTGGTGAGTATAATGTTCGTACTCACCACATATCGAACAATAATGGTTTGTTCGAAGAGGTGGCCTTTTGATCTGCCATTGGGCATTGCTTGGATCCTGGTTCTAATTCTAGTTAGAGTTGCCTCCAGAAGCAGATCGTGGCGGGCATTGTTGGTTGTTTCTCCCCTATCCAGGATTCCCCTTGGGCTTTTTTTTTCCTTTTTTCTTCACCTTATTAGTAGGGTAGTTCTCATAGTTATATGACTGTTGTGGTTGGTTTTGGGAAGGCTGCACAAAGTTCACCTGTGCATTGGTCTGCATAGGTGGGTCTTGTGCTGGGGATTGAGCATAAAAAGGTCCCTTGTTTGCACCTGGTTGTTGGAGGGAAGCTCTTCCATCAGTGTTTCTCTCTGTTTATTGGTCCCGTGAGCCGAAGGATAGGGTCCTCCATGGTGATACGCTGGCGCCCTATTGGTCAAATTTTTCTGAGGCATATGATGACTTTGAAAACTGGGTTGTGGTACATTCTGGGTGGAACCATACATATAACAGGGGTTTTGAATGCTGCTGCCTAGGTAACTTTGGGTCAATGACCCAATGATTCCATCTGTAGAGTTCAACGCACCTGGAAATTCTTGATAAGTTTGTAGGCGTGGGGCATTTGGCAGGATATTGTAAATGTATCCTGACTGCATATAAATCAGCTCAAGCTACTAGGCTTTGCTGATGGCATCCTCTTTGGATGTGGGCCTTTGCTGCGCCACATTCTTTGAAATCTTTGCAGTGAGAGTTTTAAGGAAAAAATATAAAAGAACCCGGTTGTCGAGTTTTTCTTTACATAAACTACGACACCACCTCCATTCGTGGAGATGGTTCGAGATATGGATGGTGGGGGTTTGTCTAAAATGTCCCAATAATTCCATTCCGGAATCATGGTGAATGGGTAACTAAAAATATGTTAGGAACGTGGTGGAAAGGGTGCTAAATGGTCCATGTGAAGCATAGAGTTTCTCCTCATACCACTTCTTGGCTACTCCTATCAGAGTGCATTGAAATAGTCTCAATCAAATAGTGTCATCAATGATATTGTTTGATGAGCACCACAGGTGGAATGCCATGACATGATTACCTGGGTCTTCCGCTTTCTTTCCTTCGAATTTTGGAATATCCGAAGGGAGATTTGTGGGAATGGGAGGCCATGTAGGGTTGTGTGTGATGGGGTCATTCATCAGCTTGGTTAAATTGGGAAGATTCAACGAAGCTAAGAAAGGTGACTTGGAGGTTGATGCCATTGCAACTTGTGAAAACACAAAGTTCTGGCTAGGAAGAGGGTTAGTATGCGACGTACCCTGCTATGTATTCGACTGGCTTCCCGAATGGGTCGCACTCCTTTTCCCTCTAGGGGTTGTGGGAGGAGTGGTGTGTGGTGTGTCATTAGGAGACCGACCAGGGTTCCCAACTAAATATGCCCCAATAAAGGATGAACCAATAATGGTGGCAACGTTCCGACTTTGATGCCTAAATGACGAAAGACCTGGAACCCCTCCCGGTAATGGGGGGAGGTCCAAAAGATGTCTAGATAAATGAGGTCTCATTGGGTCCATTATAGTGTCAACTAGATCTAGTTTTGGAAAATTTTTAGAGGATAGAGTCTATGAACAAAGAAAAATTGTGATCGCATACATAAAACAAAGAGAAAATAAAATTAATGTTCCCTTTAAATTAATTCTATGTGATCTGGAAATCAAAAATGTGGTTTTTGTTTGTTTGCGTATGATACTCAAATATTATACGACTTATTCATCCTCACACAATCAAATGTAACAGGGCCTTGAGAAGATATCTTGCGAGTGTTGGCACAACGTCCCGTAAGAGTTGGCGACGCCCCTAGTCAACCGAAGAAAATCCACCAAGGTAAGGGTAGAGGATCTAGTTCTTTCCTGCACTGTCACCTATAGGGAAAGGATGCCCTAGATTTGGCCACTAAGTACCACTGTCCCATGTGAGCATTCGAGTCTTGGGCTTCTTGGTAAGGTAGCTAATAGTACTGAGTATCAGCCGGGTCAAGTAGCTCCAACTGATACTGCACATGCTGCGCCTAAGCCTAACCCCCTCTGAAACAGGTCTCTACTGCGCTCGTATTTTCTTTTCCTTGGGCTGATAGGTGGATTTAAATCTCCCTAAACAGTCAACTTCTATGTTTCAATATGAATAATGATCAATATGGCTTATTGGATGCCTACCCCCTTGATCCTAACTTAAACTATAAATTCTTTTGTGGCCCCCGTGGGGAGAATTTAGTGAGATTGGTTAAGTTAGTTTTAGATGTCTTTGCTTTGCTTAGTGGGTGGATGTGTGTGAGAAAAAAGTGGACAAGCACATAGTTTGAACATGTGGATATGTGATGATCCTTTTCAAAATCCCGTATTAAACTATGTTGTATTGTTCCTTGATCAAAAGAAAAATATGCGCAGATATGGGCCGCTTTCTATTTTTCCTAGTTAATCTATGTGATCAACTAAAGGGATATGGTGAGTTCTGAATATAAAGTGCTCATATGCTTGCCTAGGATCACCGAATGGTGCTAAGTTAGCAGAGATTACATGCTCTTCTATCGACAATTCAATCCTAGTCCCGAAATCCCAGTGCAAAAATTGAACTAAAATAATAACTTTTACACTAGAAAAAAGAAAATAGCTAAGCATGTGTGGACTTGGGCCACTTACTTTGGCTAATTATCTAGGTTTTTTGGTACCTAAATTTGCAAAACATAATTTTTTTTTGGAATGAAATTTAATTTCCCCCCCTACTTAAAATATGTGTGAACTTTGCAAAAATCAACTTGAAATAAAACTAACACTAAGCCTACAAAAGGAAGCTAAGAGTGAGCTTTATCAAGTTGCGGGGTACCTCAACGAGTGCTGGCAGGTGTATTATGGGTTTCCAAGCACTTTACAAGCAGGAATTGATAGAAATGTGGGAGAAATTTCTCTTTCTATCTTTTGTGCGCAAAAGGCTGTAATAGGTGTGATCTCTCCGCACGGGTCAGCTCTGAACACACGTTGTGGGCACGTCTGTGGGAGGGAAAAGCACACAAATTCCTACAAAATTAATTTTTTGGAGCTGTTCTGCTTCAGTCTGTCACTTGGGATTAACTAGGGACTGCAAGAGAAAAAGGGGGAAATTCAGCTCCACTCCACAGCACATACAGGGGTCTCTGCAAAAAGGTACAACCACATAAACTTGGAAATAAAAATTAGTGGAGTCGCCAATCCTGTGTTACTGTGTTTGGTGCATGCATGTACAAAATCACACCAACTTAAAGGGTGTGGTTTACCCTCTTAAATTATTGGTCACAGGCAGAAAAAGAAGTGGAGTCAAGCAAGTTAGTGGAACAAGCTAGAATCATAAACATACTAGATAGAGAAATAGCATGCATATATAAACTAAAACTAAAACAAATAAAACAAAAGCCCTGAATAGAGTCAAACAACTATAATAATCCAAATGGTGGCTCTTCGGCCCCTCTTATTGAGTGCTAGTAGGAAATGAGGATGAAACCTTAACCCTCTTGCCAAAGGGCCCTTAGAACATGGGTTCTAAGTCTCGATGCAAGGATGTTTTTACTTCCAAGCTTGCTTTGGTGCAAAGTATCCCTCTCTCTACTGTGGTGGAATGAACTTGTTGGGTGGCCAACAATTGAGTCCCCTCTATCTTCAACTCTGAATCACACACTTCTGGTATTTCTTGGGAAATTTTGGCCAGCATAACAATGTGTTCTCAATTCTTCATCTCTTGGTGGCCTTATATAGGAGAATTCAAATCCTCCTTCCCTCTCTTGGTACATTGTGGATTGTGGCCCAAGAGAGGGGGATAATTCCATTATGTGCTCCCTTGATGTCTAAGGAGGATTTGGTGGTTGTCCTTAGGCGGCTTCAAGTGTGAAATCACTGTCCTAGAGTGTGCTTTTTGTGGTCCCAGAAAGTGACTGTTTCCACTCCCAGGATTGTGCATATTTTAGGTCAAAAGGTGCGCAAAGGCACTCTTCATGAAGGATTATGTGTGCAAAAGCATTTATGACTTGCTCAAATTTGATTTTTCCTTAGACCTTAGAGATTTTTAAATATTTTCTAGATTCTCTAATGTCTTTTAGCCCTGTAAATCCTTGTGCCCAACATTAAATAATGTCATCTTCTTCTTGTACAAATTTCCAGTGTTAACACTGGGGAACATTTCTAGGAATCCCAATGTTATAGAAAATGTTTTCATTAGAGTTGAATTTTCCCCTGAAGAGATTCAGATTTATACCAATCTCTTTAAAGAGTTTCATGATGTGTTCACTTGCTCTTATGAGGAAATTCTTGGGTTTGATCCATCTATTATCTAGCATGAGATCAAGGCTTACAATAATTTTAAGCCTATACGACATAATCTTCGGCCGATCAACACTAGGAAAGTCACAGCTATCAAGGCCGAGGTTGAGAAGCTGATTAAGGCAGGTTTTATATACCTCGTTCCTTTGACTGAGTGGGTTTGGAATCCAGTGCCTGTGGACAAGAAACAAGGAACAATCCATGTATACATTGAATTTAGAGATTTGAATAAGGCATATCTGAAAGATAATTATCCCACACAATTTATTGATCAGATTATCTATGAGTGTGCGGGGAGTGATATTTTATCCTTCATGGACGGTTTCTAGGGATATAATCATATTACCATTCATCTTGAAGATCAACACAAGACTATTTTTATTTGCCCCTCGGGTACGTTTGCATACAAGAAGATGCCTTTTGGTCTTAAAAATGCGGGAGTTTATTTTCAGCGAGCCATGTCTTATGCTTTCCACGATATCAAGCATATCATTGAAGCTTATTTGGATGATTTAGCTACTCGTTCTCAAAAGAGAATCATCATCCTTCTCATCTTCGATAGATTTTTGAAAGATGTATTTATTACAAAATTTGATTGAACCCAAATGAGCGTGTTTTCGCCGTCACATCTAGTCGGTTGTTAGGTTTCATAGTGTTTATTGAAGGGATTCAGGTATATCCCTTCAAGGTTTAGGCAATACTTCATTTTCCTCCCCCGTCTTCCTTTCGTCAACTTCAAAGTCTTAAAGGGGAAGCCAATTTATTGAGGAGATTCATCGTTAACTATGTTGAGGTTACAAAAGGGTTTATGAGATTGTTGAAGAATGGAATTCTATTTGTATGGGATGAATTTTCTCAACGCTCGTTCAATGCTTTGAAAAAGGAATTGAATTCTACTCCTTTATTGAGTCCACCTAATTATAGTAGAGACTTACTTTTATATCTCACCGTGGTAGAATCTACTATAGCTATGGTTATAGTTCAGGAGGATGATACTCTTTGTGAGCATGTTATTTATTATCTATGTCGAGGCTTGGTAGGTCCTGAATTGCAATATTATCCCATAATTGAGAAGTTAGCTTTGGCAGCCGTCCATTTTGTCCAGCGACTTAGGCATGACATTCTCCTTCGCAAAAATTATGTTTTGGTAGCTGTCAATCCATTTCAATTTTTTCTCAATAGGCGAGTGATTGGGGGAAAATACGATCGATGGATTGTCATTATTCAAGAATTTGATTTCAAATTCCTAACTACGAAATCCAAGAAATCGTTGATATTTGCGGAGTTGATCCCTGAGTTGCCTTGGGGAGATGAGATTATTTATGAGGAGGCGTTCCCTGATGATCATATTTTCCTCATTTGTTCATAAGATCCTTGATACAGATATATTATTTTTTATCTCCAGACTTCGAAGTTTCCCCTCTCTTTTTCAAAATATGGGCGTCGAAAGTTGCATCACTTGGAAAAAATTATCTTATTATCGGTGACACTCTATATTGTCACGAGGTCGATTCGATCCTTAGACATTGATTAACAATCAAAGAGGTTGAGGTTGTGCTGAATGATTGACACAGTGGAGCTTGTGGTGGTCATTTATCTGGGCTTGCTACAGCTCAAAAGATTTTGCGTGCCATATATTTTTGGCCCTCGATTTTCAAAGATTGTGTTGAGGCGGTAAAAAAATGTCATCCTTGTTAGGTTTATACTCGGAATATGAGCGCTCATCTAGCTCCGCTCTTTCCTATTATCATTGTTGGTCCATTCACTAAGTGGGGAGTTTATTTTACTACTTTTAACTCGCCTTTGAAAAAGGGTCACAAGTACATTATCGTAGCAGTGGACAACTTCACCAAGTGGGCTGAGGCTATGCCCACTTTCTCGAATGATGGTGAAACAAAAACCCTGTTTCTATTCAACCAAGTCATTTCTCGCTTTCGTATTCCCAAAGAGATTTTCAATGACCATGGCAGTCATTTTCAGAACTCCATGATGGTTGAGTTGGCACTTAAATTAGGTTTCTGGTAGGAGCATTCATCTCCGTATTATCCACAGGCCAATGGGTAGGTTGAAGCCATGAATAAATCCTTAAAGTTTATCATTCAAAGGAAAATAAATAAAGCTAGGCCCAATTGGCATGTCATGTTGTATCTTGTGCTTTGGGCATACCGAATGTCAGTTAATACTACAATCGAGTTCACTCCTTTCCAACTGGTTTATGGTCTAGAATCAATCTTTCCTATTGAGTGTGAGATTCCTTCCCTTAAGCTAGTTGTTAAGCATATTCCAGAGACTTCAAGTCTCGAAGAACACATTTTTTAATCTAGAACGTCTCGATGAGAAGCGTCAAGATGCAGCTACGGTTAATGAGGCCCATAAGAAAAGAGTGAATGTTTAATATGATAAGGATGAAAAACCTATGGTTTTCTCTGAAGGTGACCTCATTTTGGTCAATGATCAAGACAAGGATACCTTGGGGGTAGGGAAATTTAAATCCATGTGGTACGATCCTTTCATTGTCAAAAGTGTCCTTAAGAAGGGAGCTTATGATTTGGTTGACTTTGACTGAAATGAGCTAGCAAAGCCCATAAATGGGCTCTATATTAAGAAGCATTATGCCTAGGCGGCTTCCTAGCATTTTATTTGGTTGTATATATTGTATTTTTGTGCATATTTCTCTATCAAATCTATTGTGACATTGATATTTTTGATCTTCTTTGGCAGATGTTTATGGATGATTTGAGTAATTTTGTCTTTGCCGATGGTTCTAATCAACATACCCGGAATCTTGCTTCCGCGCCTTGGGTAATCTACTATCCATCCAGTCAGTTGTTAGTCTCAAGGGGCATATGTATTGGTTCTTCTTTGAACAATGTTGCAGAATATACTGTTGTGATCAATATATTTTCCGAGGCAATGTCTCTTGGTATTTTTTCATTAGTAGTGTACTTGGACTCGCAACTCGTGGATTCATAGTTGAATAACATCTATCATGTCAGAGATCCATTTTTTTATCGTTTATTTATGAGAGTGTTTTTGTTGCAAAGATCATTTAATTATGTTACATACATTCACATTCCATGATCAGAAAATACATTTTTTGTTTCATTAGCTAATCAAGAAATGGATTGGCATATCAATCATTCATTACATTAAATATAAAAAATAATCAAAAAAATTGTATATATGAGATAGTCACATTGTAAAATAGTTGTATATATAGATCAAAGTCATATGATCTATGTATTGGCCTTGGGTAGCCCTTTCCATTCAGACTTGGTGATTTTCTTAAAACAAAATATTTTGACTTCCATACGCGACTCTGCCCTGTATAAAATGCGTGCAGTCGCAGGTCCACTCATATCTGACCAATGTATACAATTTAAAATATTAAAATATTAAAAAATTCCCTATAATTTGGGCGAGTTTTATGGGTTACACCGAAAGCCCACCTACAGAGCCTGTGGCCAGACTGTTTCCCAAATGAAAAAATTGTTTTTAGGATGTATAAATACACCTCATGGGGAAGGCCAAAGGGAGGAGAGAGAAATGTATTGATACTATAGCCTGTTATAGCCCATATCAAGTCTAATTATCCCTGTGCTTCCTACACTTCCTAGGTTCAGGAAACCCTTGTTTCCTTCTTTGAGATGTTCACCTCCTTTATGTCAAATCCTTGTGTACATTTTATGGAAGAAGATTGTTGAGACTTGGGCTAGATGAATCTGGAGGATGGTTTCGCTTGGAGCCGTGGTTGATTTAAGGTGATATTTCTCCACATATTTTACATACATCAATAAAGAAGCTCTGTCGCATTCTTGATGTCGTGATATTATATGCTTTTTATACATGTTGATGATCTTGTAATTGTTAATTTCATGTTATTTTTGATAAGCTTATATGATCTAACCTACTGAAATTTAGGATATATATGTTGTACACCTAGTCTATGTGTTTTTTCTTGAGTTAGTTGTAGGTATTGAAGCATGTGGAGAAGCAAAGGGTTTAAACCCCGTGGGAATGACCTCAAACGTAGGACATAAGGGTAAGGTCATCTCTCCCAAGTTTACTAGTTTAAGCATTAGGACCTTTAGTTTGATTGCTTCTTGTTGTTGTATTCCTTCTGCTCTGTTAGGTCCCTCAACCCAGACTTTAGGGTAGTTTCACATGCAACACTTCCTCTAGTTTACTGCTAGAGGAGTCTCCATGGGTTTGCTTCCCTCCATGTGGAACTTCCTTAGAATCTCCTTGGCACACTTTCCCTGAGATAAAAATATCTCCCCATCTCTCTGCCATATTTCCAATCCAAGGAAATAGTGCAAGAGCCCCATGTATTTCATCTCAAATTATCTTGCAAGATCCTCTTTGCAAGACTATAATTTTATCATCACCCATAAGTATCAGATCATCAACATAAAGTACAATAATCATGTAGAAACTATATACAATATGCATGTATATTACCAGACTCTCCTGATCTAACAATTAAATCCACTGTTAAATATGGAATCCTTCTACTCAATTCTTTGCGGAAATTAAATCGCCAATTTCAAACATATGAAGAAAATCAATCACACATAACAAGATGTTTTATCAGGAAAGCTTAAAGCTAAAAACCCAAACTATCATTTATTATGTATATCATGGAATCATGAAACAATCTCATACAAAGCTCAGCTCATAGATCTCTCAGTACAATATACAATCGTCTTACACTGTCATACAAAAATTGGTTCACACATGCACCAATTTGCTGCCTCCACTACAAAATACCTGATGAAGAAGATCACTGAATCAATTCGATCTTGCCTTGATTTGACTATGAAATCCTCATTAGAAAATCCAATGTGCGTGTAGATGCATTGAATGCATCACTATAGTCACAACTGATATTCAAGCACACCCTTTCACCTATCCCTCCACTGGATCTAACATGCAAGTAGTTAATTGATGTATTCCTTCAATTGCAAGTAAGACACTACTTGTGAATTAATTAAATAATTCATTCATTCATCTTTCACTAGTGTATATTTAGTTACAAATAGCACAACTGAGTTTAACTCACTTAACTGAGTTAAACTAAATAACAACTCCCATAACTACTCTTCCAACTCTATTACAACTGTGTCACACTCAGTTACAACGAAGTCCATCATGCATGAGTCACCAACCAACCTTGCAACTCGTAATTCATTTAGCTAACTGGTTTGCCACATCAGTTAACTGAAATCAAGTGCTCTAAGAGAATAAGTTATTATTTATTGTCTGATTACCATTAAGGGCTAATAATAATCGACATGCATTCTATTTTTAGATATGCGATCTATAAATAGAATTTGTCCATGTTCTAAAAATAAAAAATCATATAAAGATATAATTTTCTCAACCATCTAGAGACTAGAATCAACATCCTACTAATTTTAGAATATGCTCACCATTCTAAAAATAGACATACACCTAAAAATATCCTGCAGGCCCCACCTAGTGAAGGTGCTTAATTTTCACTAGGATCATCATCTTGTTAAATATCAACACTCCCTCTCAACAAGAAAGGGATTATCCTTCACCCTGATCCTATCTCTATGGTATTCGAATTTGCTCCTGGTGAGTGCCTTCGTTGGAATATCTACATCCCGATCTTCCGTAGGAATGTACTGAAGCAACATGATCTTCTGTTGCACACAATCTCTGATATGATGATGCTAGATATCTATATGCTTATATCTATCATGAAACACAAGATTAATCGAGATTTTAAATCAACTCTGATTATCACAATGAATCACTGTAGGATCTAAATGAGAACTGAACAAACCAACCACGATCTTCCTCATCCAGATAGCCTCACATGCAGCTTGACTTGCTGCCATGTATTTCGCTTCTGTTGAATTGAGTGCCACAGATCTCTGTTTCTTGCTGTACCAAGAAACAACTGTAGATCTAACACTGAAAACCACTCCTGATGTGCTCTTTCTAGTCATTGGGCTTCCTACCCAATCTGCATCCATGAAGCCATGCAACTTCACCTCATCCGTCTGTCTGTACCATAATCTATACTCAGATGTGCCCCTCAGATGTCTTAGGACATGTTTTCCCGCCTTCCAAAAGAGCTTGGTAGGCTTAACCATCGGTTGACTAAGCTGGTTCACCACAAAGGATATGTCCGGTCTTGTATTAACTAAATAAATGAGTGAACCCACCAACTGTCAATAGACAGTAGCATCCACTACCTCTCCAGATGTAGAGTCCTCTTTCCTCCAATTTCCTGGAAGAGGAGTATCCATGGGTTTGCAGTCCTCCATGTGAAACTTACCGAGTATCTCCTGAGCATACTTGCCTTGAGACACAAAAAATTCACCTTCTCGATACCATATTTCCAATCCACGGAAATAATAAAGGAGACCCATATCCTTCATCTTGAACTCCTTTGCAAGGTCCTCCTTGCATGAGTGTATCAGCTTCTCATCACTAGTCATTATTAAATCATCAAAATAAAGAAAAATGATTAAAATCTTACCCTCCACTACAATTTGGTATAGGTTTGCATCTGCCTCACTCTTGGTGAAGCCAAGTCTAGTGAAATAACTATTTATCTGAGTGTACCAAGCATGAGGTGCTTGTTTCAGCCCATACAATGCTCTTTTGAGTCTGCACACATGCAACTCGCTGATGAAGATCTCAAATCCTTCAGGCTGATCAATGTACACTTATTCCTCAATGATCCCATTAAGGAACACAGTCTTCACATCCATCTGATGAATGTGCCAACCCATCTACGTTGAGATAGCAAGGATGGTCCATATGGAAGAAGACCATGCGATAGGTGCAAAGTTTTCTTCATAATCAATTCCCTTGATCTGTGAGAAGCCCTGGGAAAAAAATCTTTCCTTATACTTCTCAAAACTCCCATCAGGAACTTTCTTTGTGAATCCATCTTGAATTTACAGACTGAACTTCTTTTAAAAATGATTATCAATCACTGTAATTAGATAGCTAATTCTGGTATCATTTTTTGTACCTTATTTAAAGTTTCATCATATCAAAATCTAGGTGATAAAAATGGTAAGATGACATTCAAAGAAAAATAAAGGATAAATAAAAACAGTAAAAGTGAAAAGCTGTTAATAAGTGATAGGAAAGTGTGATCTAAAATGGATTCTTTATTTCTATTTCTGTAACAAAAGAGATGTATTTAGCTCATTTATATAATTAAAGTCATTTAATAACCAACTTGGAAACAATTTTAATGTTTGATTTCTTGTTTTAGAAATGAATTAATAAAATCAATATAAGTATTTAATCTTGGCAGATAAGTAGATAGGTAGAGTAAATAAAAGGAGCTCAATAGTTTAATCTGAGCCCTTGGATGTAATAAGGATAGAATTAGATAGATTTTCATATGTAAAAGAAAAAGTGTGATAAGGGTTTTCGAGTCTAAGTGCACCCTAATAAAGAAGAAAAAATGGTAGGGTAAAGTAGATAGGGTAGATAGATGTTGTTGCAGAATTACATGTGATGAATGATGGTTCTAAATGTTTTCAATTTTACTTTCATCACAAAGTGCAAAGGCAGATACTTCAATGGAAAAAGTTCACAGCAGAGCAAAGTCAAATTATTAACTTCCCCTCTCATTTTTCCTAAACATTTCACTAATTTCCTTAAGTACTAAGGTATTTGAAGATTAAAGGGGCTCAAGGCATTTCCTTGACTTTTGGAGGGACCGGACCCTCGGCCCAATAATTGAAAAGACATAAGTACTTGAAAACATCCATTATCACATTCATTCATCTTTCAAAAATCTTTTCCTAAGTAAAATCCCATTTTACTTAGGAAAATCCTTCAATATTTCATGAAAAGCCCTGAAAATCACTTTTATTCTAAGTCTAAGTGATGAAAGTATAATAATGCCATTTACTTTTGAATCTTCACTTTCTTGGTTATATTTAAGTATTTTGAGTTTATATTGTCCCTTTGTCATATTAACTCTAATTTATATATTAACTCCCTATGAAAATCACCTTTTCCTATTATATATAAATCCTTTTATAGTAATATCCCCAAAACCCTTATATTATGACTTTTTAGCCAAAAGTATTTAACTCCTATTTATTCAAATCAAAAACCCACAATATACCTCCTTTTGGCTAAAATATAACATTAATTCTATTCCTGCCCCCTATGGTAAGAAAATCACATTGATTTAATTATCATATAATAAAATATATGAAAAATGTTTAAACATATGTATATATGTTTAAAACAAAAAATAAACCCAAAGTTTAATTAAAACCAAACTTTGAAAATAATCCACCCCCGCGCATTTTTCATCTCCGACCATACAAAAGAGATTAATGAATGAATTCAACCCGCCAATCAGATCCCGCCCGATGAGTTTATTTAACGAATAGTTACATTGGGCCAACGTCATTAAAACTCCGCCATCTCCTTGTCCTGTCGATCGTCCGATCGCCCCGTCAAAGATCTACGACCCTCATCCATTTCGCTGGCCATCCACGTATGAAAGATAACGCGTTATGGCCAAACGGTTTTCAAACAGTGTCGTGCTACGTGTCAGTCGTTGTATCGCATCGCTGCCCTTCCGCCTAAAACCGCCTTCCCTCATAAGCAGTGCGATAGAAACCGCTTACCACCTTTCCGCTCGTGACATATCCACTGTACCATGCTGACGTCATCCAATAAAATAATAAAAAATTCCGTCACCCATTGACTTTGTGAATAAAATGACATAAGCCCGCATTTTTCATTTTATCGTTCACAGTGAACGACCAGACTCCCATGCAGTAAAACCCTTTGTAAACCAGCTGCGCTACCTGAAGCCTCTGTTAACCGATTCGAGCATGGTTTACCTCCCAAAAATCATTCTAGATTCACTCCACAGACCTCTCAAAATCAAATGAAACATTTTCGACCTCCCCTGCAAACCAATTCTTTCTTAACAATTTGTTTTGTTTTACAGGTGATCAGAAGACCACATCCTTGGATAAACAGTCTCAATACTAGTCATAAGACTTGTTTAATCTAAGAGTGTTATCAAATCTATTCAAACAGAGATGGAAGATAAAACATACAGTTGAAAGACAAGCAAAGGAAATAGGATATTAAACAATTTACTGTTGAAATAGACAGTAAAAACCTAAACTACACATTGAAGGTAAAAGGACACAGTAAAGAATAGTTAAAGAGTATCAATGGTTAAAGTGTATCAGGTAAAAGTCAGAGTGAAAGTTAAAATGAAATTACAAAGCAGTCAAAGGTAAAACAGTAAAAGTAATTACAGAGGCAGTAAAATGGTAAAAAGAGATGAAAATTCTTTCACCAACATTGAAGTTTATCTAAAGTGAAAGTAAAACAGTTAAAAGAACAAAAAAGTGAAAAGATGAAAAACACAACAAGAAGGAACATTTTTGCAGAAATTTAATGTTTTAGTCATTGTTTTGTAGAAACTATTGTGATCAATAAAAGATGAATTTTGCAAAACTGAAGGAATTTTATGTTCTTAAGAGGACCATCTACAAAAACCTCTCTCACTTTTCTAACAGCTATTATGGTTTTGGAAATATTAAACAATGATGAAAAACATTTTTTGCAGAAAATACCAGTTAAGTCATCATTTTTCAAAGAATATTGTGGTAAATAAAAAATACATCATACAAAAATGAAGGATGTTTTTGTTCCTAAGAGACATATCTACAAAAACCTATCTCACTTTTTTCACATTGATTTCATAATGAGAGATACATGCACATTTTTACAGGCTATTGTTCAGACTCTGTAAAACTATGTTTTACACATAGTTTTTGCAGAGCCTTTTGTGCACAACTGGAGAGGAATTTGCGGAAACTGAAAGAGGTTTATCTCACCAACATATTATGATACAATAACCTCTTTCAATTTTTACATATATATTACGGATTGATAAATAAAAAGGTCTCATTGGACCCAAAATTTGCAGAATTGTTGGAGCAGAATTGCACAAAGAAAGGAAGTAGTTAGTGACTTGGATGCCTCATCATCAACTAAGAGTTAGATCAAATTTGAATTCTCCTCTTTGTCATTAAATATCCATACAAAATAGTGCCAAATAGATGCATTAGTTTGAGTGTCCTTTACTTAAGTTCTATTTATGTAAAATAGTTGGAGAGATTTGTGAACTAATTTTGATATTTTTTCAAGATATTCTAGTTTAGAATTTGTATAAATACTCCCTCAATTGGAGTATTGGGGGTGGATTCTACTACTTTTCTGTAACATTAACTTTCGGAATAAAGTGCTTTTTGGAGAAATTTCTTTGTGGCTTTCTAGATGATGAATTGAAGCTCAAGACTTTTTGCAGGATTCATGTGTCAGACTACAGTTCAATAAGTTATTTATATCCTGTGTTTTAAGTGTTATATATGTTTACTATATCACTGTGTTTCATTTCTGAATAATTAACAAAAAAGGATTAAATCAGAAATTTCTTAAGTGTACTCTGATTTCAATTGTTATTATTCTAAATTTTTTCTTCTAAACTGGTCATAAACAATGAATTCTTAATTGCTCTTGTTTCTCTGGTTTAAGCATTTGATTACTTAGTAAAGAATTCTTAATTGCTCTTTATTGGTAATCACTCACTTTCCCTCATTTAAACATGTTGAAAGATTCTTAATTTCCTTTCATCCATTTAAAAATCAATTCCATTCACTTTAATTTCTAAAATTGTTCTTTGTTTTGGCTATCTTGCCCTGCAAAGCCATCTTTTGTGTAAAAACATAATCTAGTAAAGCCATATTTTCGACTCCATAGCCCAATGTCCTGAAATACTCAATCTTTCCCTCAGTTGGAAGATTCCACCATCAAATTCAAACAAAACCCCTGGACTTATAACTAGCCTAATATTTTCTAAGAACAAAGCTAAATTTTAAAGAGAGAGCCCTCTCTAGATACAGATTGGCTAGATTCTGTATCTGAAGGTTGGTTTGTGGTTACCTTGGACAAATTTCCTTTTCTAAAAAATTTAAGGAAAATCTGAGTGATAACAGAACCTACCACTGATTTATCAACCGACCTTGGAACAATTTCCCAAGAATTGTTTCTAACAATGGAGTCATACTCCTCCACCATTGCATCTACCCATGTTGGCTCCTAAAATTCTTCCTAAAAAGAAGATGGTTTTCACAATACATTTTCTCATGAGATCCATGTATCCAGTGAATCGGTCAGGAGGCTATCTCTGTCTGTGCTATGAAGTAGGGGCTCCTGCATTCTATGCAACATCAAGCTTCAGCCTCTCAGCTTCTGTGGTACGCCTTCTACCAGTTCTGATGTTTGGATCTGCGTGAGTGGACTCCTCCACTCCATGATCCTCCTCCTATGGCTGATCCACACCTTGAGGCTCATCTTTGGGAACAAGTAGTTCCTCCTCTGCATGCAAGTGTAGCTCCCTCTCAAGCGACAGCTTCATGGATTTCTCCTCATTGAATTTTATATCCCGTCACACCACACTCATTCAACTATTTGGAAAATACACACAATAGTTATGGGGTGTTTCTGTGTACCCCATAAATATTCCAACTTCAGCAGTTAGCTCCAGCTTCTTCCTGGTGTTCTTGGTGACATGAACATAAATAGATGAGCCAAAAATCTTAAAGTGAGAAAAATCCGGTCTCTTACCAGTAAAAGCTTCTTCAGGTGTACTCATGCCAAGTACTCTATGAGGACAACAGTTTTGCACATAAACCATAGTGTTGCATGCTTCTGCCCACAAGTGAATTAGTAGGCCCTGATCATGCATCATAGCTCGTGAAACACCCATGATTGTTCTGTTCTTCCTCTCCGTGACCCAATTCTGCTGTGGGTTATGAGGCGCTATGATTTCTCTTCGAATTCCTTCTTTGCTACATAAGTCTTTGAATTCGTTCGAGATATATTCACCACCATTATCGCTCCATAGAGCCTTCAATTCTTTAAAATCACAGAACTTTGAAAATGTTTGATATTTCTTCTGCATGAAGAAGATCCAACATCTATGAGAACAATCATCAACAAAAATAACATAATGGTGTTTTGCTATTGAAGCAACCGAGAATGGCCCACACACGTTTGTGTGAACTCTCTCCAGGATCCCTGAAGCATGATTCTCCTTTTCATGAAAGTTGGTCTTCACAAACTTACCCATAGTACATCCCTTTCACTGATCTATCTACACAAGTCTACGCTTGGGAAGTCCAATAGAAATCTGCTGAAAAATTTTCAGGGTGCCATGGTAAAGATGGCCCAATCTCCTGTGCCATAATTTGCCCTCATCTTGGCTCACCACTTCTTTTTCTTTGCCCACCATTGCAGCGCACCCATCTAACTCTAGCTTGTAGAGATTCTTAACTCGAATCCCTATCCTCTTGGTTTGACCCATTGTTTTATGTTGCAGGAAAGCTTTTCCATTGCTGAAAACAACGTCGTAACCTCTATCCTCCAACATTGCGACTGAGACCAAGTTCTTCTTTAGACCTGGAACATGCATAATATATTTCAACATAAATGGTTTACCTGATCCCTCTCAAAGGTAATGGTACCAATTTTGGTCGCACTGTATGTTCCATCATCGCCCATCTTTATATGCATTTGGAGATCTTTCTCCTCCAAGTCACTAAAAATCTCCTTATCTCCCGTCATGTGGAAGGAAGCACCACTATCAAGATACAACACCGATCCCATTGCACTTGAAACCAAGCATGTGATAAAAGAGAAATCAAATTCAAATTGCGAGGCAAGGGCCTCACCGGCTACAACTCCAAAAACCTTCTTGTTCTTCTTTTTTGTGGGCAGTTAGTGGTGAGATGCCCATGTTCGTGACAGTGAAAACACTTCACCTTGGACAAATATAGCTTCTTGCCTTTAGCCTTAGATTTTGAATGGGATTTCTTCCCCTTCCCTTTCCTCGTTTTGGCAGCCAAAGCACAATCCTCTTCATCATCATGTTTTGATGAAGAGCCATCCCTGGTACTCTGCCTTATCTCTTCCTGCACTAGATCTGACCAAAGTCGCTCCCAATCCAACAGTTTCTCCCGCCCATTGATAGAGTCTTGATAACTGTGCCAACTCTTCGGAAGTCTAAGGAGAGCCAAGCTCACGAAGTCATCATCAACAACTGTAATTCCCACACTCCCAAGCTCATCCCTACATTGGAAAAACTTCGTGAGATAATTTGGAATATTGTCGCCCTTCTCCATTTTGGTTTTTTTGAGTTTATCTTTCAGCGCCAACTTCCTATGGTTGCTACTGCTTTGGAAACAATCTTCCAAAGCCTTCCACATTTCAAATGGAGTGGCTTTCCCATGAAGGCTTGACACAATATGTTTTTTCATAACTTCCAATAGAATTATTCTCGTCTTCGCTACTTTCTTTTTCTAGGCATTAAGTAATGCAACATTCGTCGAAGTGGGCTTAGGAACATCACTATCGATGAACTCCTTCAAGCCATTATCTTCAAGCATTGCCTCCATACTGTCCTTCCAGGCTATGTAGTTAGAGCTACCCTCGAGTCCATACTCCAACCGCAACCCATTGAAATCCATTTCCATGTTTACTCAACTGTAGCACTAAGAAACCCTTGCAGCAAATTCGAATTGTTCCACCAACATAACTCAACACTACTTCAATATTGCAATCTTCAGTGATTAAAACTGCTATGATACCATGTAGAAATTATATACAATATGCATGTATATTACTTGAATTCCCTGATCTAACAATTAAATCCACTGTTAAATACAAAATCCTTCTACTCAATTCTTTGCGGAAATTAAATCACCAATTACAAACATGTGAAGAAAAATCAATCGCACATAACAAGATGTTTTAGCGGGAAATATTAAAGCTAAAAACCCCAAATATCATATATTATGTATATCATGGATCCATGAAAAAATATCATATAAATCTCAGCTCATAGGGCTCTCAGTACAATATACAATCGTCTCACACTGTCATACAAAAATTGGTTCACACATACACCAATTTACTGCCTCCTGACAGCCTGCCTCCACTATGCAATCCCTGCTGAAGAAGATCACTGAATGAATTCGATCTTGCCTTTCTTTTACTGTGAAATCCTCATTAGCAACTCCAATGTGTGTGTAGATGCATTGAAAGCATCACTATAGTCACAATCGATAGTCAAACACACCCTTTCACCTATCTCTCCACTGGGTCTCCACTGGATCTGACATGCAAGTAGTTAAATGTTGTATTTATTCAGTTGTAAGTAAGACACTACTTGTGAATTAATTAAATAATTAATTCACTCATCTTTCACTAGTGTATCTTTAGTTACAACTATCACAACTGAGTTTAACTCACTTAACTGAGTTAAACTAAATAACAACTCCCATAAATACTCTTCCAACTCTGTTACAACTGTGTCACACTCAGTTACAAGAATTCCATCATGCATGAGTCACCAACCAACCTTACAACTCGTAATTCCTCCAGCTAACTAGTTTTCCACATCAATTAACTGAAATCAAGTGCTCCAAGAGAATAATTTATTATTTATTGCCTGATTATCATTAAGGGCTAATAATAATTGATATGCATTCTATTTTTAGATATGTGATCTATAAATAGACTTCGCCCATGTTCTAAAAATAGAAACTCATCTAAAGATAGAATTTTCTCAACCATCTAGAATCAACATCCTATTAATTTTATAATATGCTCACCATTCTAAAAATAGACATACACCTAAAGATAGCCTACGGATGCCACCTAGTGAAGGTGCTTAATTTTCACTAGGATCATCATCTTGTTGAATCTCAAAAAATCAAAATAAAACCATTTACTAATATATGATATAGGTTATCATATGCTTCACTCTTGGTGAAGCCCAACCTGGTGAAATAACTGTGAATCCTGGTGTATCGAGCATGAGGTTCTTGCTTCAGCCCATATAGTTCTCTCTTGAGTCTACACACATGTGACTCCCTGTCTAAGGTATCAAAACGTTCTGGCTGCTCAATGTACACTTCTTCCTCAATAACTCCATTGAGAAAGGATGTGTTTACATCCATCTGATGTATCTTCCATCGAAACTATGCTCGAAGTGCAAGGATAGCTCTAATATATGAGTAACTTGCGACTGGTGCAAAAGACTCATCATAGTCAGTCCCCTCCACTTGGGAGAACGATATGGACACAAATCTAGCCTTGTGCTTCTCCACACTCCCATATTCTTTCTACTTTTCCTTATAGACCCATTTGGATCCTACAATTGACTTCCCCACTCGTCTCGGGACAACTTCCCATGCAATGTTTCTGATAAGGGAGTCATACTCCTCAACCATGGCATCAACCCAAACTGGTTGTCACATTGATTCCTCAAAAGAGGATGGTTATATCTTAATACATTTTCTCATAAGAGCCATGTATCCATTGTACTGCTATGGGGACCTTCTCTGCCTACGATGCGATGTGGGTGCTACTACATTATCTCTCGCGTACAACAATAATTTGTCAAAATCTATGGTGCGCTTCCTTCCATCTCTGGTGGATGGCTCTGCATGAGTGGTTTATATCACTCTTTTTTCCTTTGCTTGTGTCTGCTCCACATATTGAGGTTCATCCTTTGGAGCTAAGAGCTCCTCAACTACATGCAACTCAAGATACCTCTCAATCACATGGCTTTGTCTTCATCAAATTTCACATCTCTTCTAACCACTATCATCATGTGTGATGGCAAGTCCACCCAATATTTTTTAGGTGTATTAATGTACCCCACAAATATCCCCAAATTTGTTGTTGGATCTAGCTTCTTCCTGACATCTTTGGTCACATGGAAATAAAAAGATGAACCAAATTTTTTAATATGACACATTAGGTCTCTTACCTGAAAAAGCCTCCTCTAGTGTACTCATCCCAAGTATCCAATGAGGACTTATGCTCTATACAAATACTATTTTATTTCATGCTTCCACCTACATATGCAACAGTAGGACCCGATCATGCAACATAGCTCATGCTGCTCCCACAATAGTTATGTTATTTCTCTTTGCAACCCCATTCTGCTGTGGGTTAAGAGGTGAAATCAATTCTCTTTGAATTATTTCTGAGGAAAAAAATTTCTTGAATTTGTTAGATATTTATTCTACACTATTTTCTCTTCTCAAATCCTTCACCTTCTTCCCTGTATCTTTCTCGACAAGTACCTTCAACTCACAAAAATTGGAGAATGTCTGATCTTTCTTTTGCATGAAGAAAATCCAACACTTTCTTGAAAAATTATCAACAAAAGTCACATAATACCTGTGCTTTTTTGTGGAAGCTGTCGAAAATGGTCCACACACGTCTGAGTGAACTTTCTCAAGGATCTCCTTGGCTCAAATTTCCTTATCATGAAAGGTGGCTTTGGTATACTTCCCCAATGTACACCCTTTGCCTATGTATCTCTGTGAAAGTGCACCCTTTGGAAGTCCAGTAGAAATATGTTGCACGATGCCCAAAGCATTGTGGTGTAGATGACCCAACCTCCTGTGCCATAACTCATCGATGTCTCGGATCTCCACCTTCTTTACTTTACTTATCAATGTTGCTCAATCATCTACATCAAGTTTATAAAGGTTCTTCACTCGAACCCCAATGTTTTTCATTGGTCTCGTGGCTTTGTGACGAAGGAACACCTTTCCTTGATTGAAGATCACATCATAGCCACAATATTCCAACATAACAACATAAACCAAATTATTCTTTAAACCAGGTACATGCATGACATATTTTAATATGACGGGTGTACCTGAATCTATCTAAAAGGTAATTGTATGAATACCGGTAATGTTATACCTCCCATCATCACCCATCTTGATGTGCATTTATGGAATGAAGCCCTACTATCCAAGTACCACATAGATCCCATCACCTATGACACCATGCATGCAATGAGGGTGAAGTCCAACTCAAACTATGAAGCCAATGCTTCACCTACTTCTCCTCCTGAAGCCTTCCTGTTCTTCTTCTTTTGTGTAAAATTTGTGGCATAGTGTCCATGCTCATGACAGTTGAAACATTTTACCTTTGACAAGTCTCACTTCTTTCCTACCTTGCCAATCTTGGATTTGGAATGCGACACCTTTCCTCTTCCTTTATTTTCCTTGACAACCAAGGCATAGTTCTCCTCATCATCAGCCTTTGATGAGGATCCATCTCTAGTGCTCTATCGAATTTATTCTTGTGCCAAAACATACCAAATTCACTCCCATTTCAATATCTTCTCCCTCCCATTAAAAGAGTCCTAGTAGCTATTCCAACTCTTGGGAAGGCCTAGAAGAGCTAGTCTCATGAAATCACTTGAGGAAATACTGATCCCAATGCTTCCAAGCTCATCTCGAAACTGAGTGAAATTTGTCAAGTATTTTTGGATGGTGTCACCCTTCTCCATTTTGATCTTCCTGAGCTTATCTTTCGGTGCCAAATTCATGTGGTTACTTCTATTTTGATACAGATTTTTCAATTCCTTCGACATCGCATATGGACTTGCCTTCCCATGTATACTTGAGAGAATATGATCTCGGATCCCTCTAATAAGATCCTTCTCACCTTTTCCTCATTCTTATTCCATGCATCAAGAAGTTGAGCATCTGCTGCTGCAGGCTACGGGACATCAGTATCTATGAAAGCCTTCAATCCATTGTTGTCAAGCACCGCCTCCATCATGTCCTTCCATGAAATATAATTTGAATTTCCCTCGAGTGCATATTTGAGTCTCAAGCGATTGAAAGACATCTTGATCTGTTGCTGGATCATGAAGAATAAATATGCAAACTTGAACCTGATCAAAACAAAGTTTTTTCTTCTCTTCTTATTGTGATTCTTGATGCTCTGAAACCATGTATAAAATCTAACAATGTGATTCAATCCAATCTTTTAATGTACTAAAACAAGATACTGAATCCTTCTACAATTTTCAGAAACAAAACACGGTCGCACAATCACATAACAAGTAAGAGAAAGAGCCAATAAATCACACAACACAAGATTTATCTGGGGAAAGAACACTTCCTAAAACCCCACTATCTGTATATTTTATAAATTCAAGATCATGAAACAGTACAATGCTTTTCTCTTCCAGAGAAATTCCTCCACTCTACCAACTGTCTCATGCTAATCTAGGAAAAATCAGTCAATCACTTAACCAATTCTTAGCCTCTACTCAACCTTCCTTTCTCACACATTCTTGGAGGAATTTTTCCCCTATTAAATAGAAAATTCCTTCTAATTCATTTGTGTAATCCATCCTTGGCCTCCACATGACTCTATAATTGACCTGTACAATTTTCTAATTATACAACTGATAGTTATCATCTCTTTAACCTCAATCTCAATCGGACCTTCCTTAGAAATGACATGCAACAACTATTTATAGATAATTATCAGTTAGCTTATTTATCAGTAATTGTGAATTAAATCATATTTAATTCACTTGATCGGTCACTAGCTCATCACTTAGTTAAAACTAGTTAAACTGATTTTAACTCAATTTCATGAGTTAACCAATTACAACTCACAAATAACTTTAATTAGACCCCCTTAAACCATGGGAGAACTCTACATTCCTACTCTTTGACCCTCAACTCAAATTTCCTAAGCCAACTTATTCATTCTAACTTAGTTAACTAATACAAGATGTCATGAGATGAAATTACAACTTCTCTTGCAATTTAATTAACGGAAAAATAAATTAGAAGCCTCACTTTGGGGTGCCATTTTTTGGTTCCATTTCAACATGAAAAACAACTTGGTGTACTCATGAACATAGGTCATAGCATTTTTTCTTAAGTCTGAACTTGTCTATAAAAATTCTGCTGGTAATCAACATGTAGAAATTTTTCCTTGATCTTTTTGACAATCTTCTTCCAAGTCTTGATATTTTCTAGATGATTTTTTAATATGTATTTCTTTATCATATCCTAGCATAGTGCAATGTGACCTTTCAAAATCATCATGGAAAATTTCACCCGATTCGGGGCCTAGACATTTTCATACTCAAAGTATATTTCGAGTTCTCTGATCCAATCGATGAGCACGTCAACCCTCAGATTTCCATCATAACAACAAACTTCATCTCTTGCACTACCTCTATTACTCAAATAGGAAATCAACCTTGATTTTGGGTCTCTCTCCTCAACCCCTTTTTCTTCATCTATTTCTTCTTTAAGCTCTGAATATACCTCTATATCTCCAGTTCTTTTATGGTCCAACTATTTTATTCTTTGTCTTAATTATTCTAGCTCTTGAATTCCTACACCTCCTCATCCTTCTCCTCTTCTCTTGAATGATATCCTTACAAGTTGTAAATGTCTCACCAACATCCAAAAACCTCGACCCAGGTTTTGTGACCAAAATTGTACCTTCAACACTCTTATTTTACAACCACCAACAAGGTTTCATGGTACACTAATACACAGAGAAATTCAAGGCGGAAATCCCAAAATGAATCCCACTCTGGTACCACTTGAAGTAGTGCATGTTCTACGAATGGAATAAACCCTTGAGTTTCAACTTGTCCATGACTTTAGTGGACACTAAATTTTTTGTGATTCTTCCATCTATGACCAAGTTACAACACTTTCCTTGGGCCTTACATTTAGTTTTGAAAAATTTCCTTCTATGCTCTAGTTCTTCCACTATCTTATTTTGAGGCTAATAATCTGTGAAGCATCAAATTCTCTCAATGTTCTTGTTGAATCATAGTCTCATTTTCTCCAACAACAAAATCTTCATTAGCTTATGTAACTTGTGCTATGGATTCACATTTTCTACCTGAATTTTATCCTTCTGGGAACTCATATTTCTTATGTCCTTCAACTCCATAACAATGAAAAGTAATTACATACATCCCATTTCCTCTTTTGAAACTTCATCTTCCTCTTCCAACACTACTTCCACCACAACCACCTTAACCACTAATGGATTCTTCCTCCTTTTCACTACCTCTAGCAGTCCACGCCTTACCTTTGCCTCTAAAGCGTCTTCTCTACATTTTTGTTGTGTTTTCCTTTTCAAATTTTTTTCCACCTTCAGGGAAATGTGATAGGCTTCATTTACAATCCAAAAATAATGGGTACTCATTTCATCTTGAATCAATTATTTTAGTCCATTCACATACCTTTCGACTCTCTGAAATTATATTTCTTTTATACCTCATTGAAGTGATAGTCTAAAAATATCTTCGGTGTACTCATGAACATAGGTCTCCTTTTGTCTTAAATCTGAACTTGTCTATACAAATCATGCTAGTAATCAACAGGAAGAAATTTCTCCTTGACATTTGTGACCATCTTCTTCCAAGTACTGATATTTTCTAGATGATTGTTTACTATGTATTTCTGCATCATATCCCACGATAGTGCAACATGACCTTTCAATTTTGTCATGGAAAACTTCACCTGATTTGGATCCTAGATTTTTTCATACTCAAAGTATATTTCAAGTTCTTTGATCCAATTGACAAGAACATCGGTATTTATATTTCAATCAAAATAGGAAACTTTAACTCTTTCCTACCTCTATTACTCAAATATGAAATCAACCTCGATGTTGGGCTCTCTCCTCATCCCCCTGTTCTTCATCTACTTCTTCTTCAGGCTCTAAATATACCTCTGTATCTCCATTTATTATATGCTCCAACTCTTGTATTATTTTTCTTAATTATTCTAGATATCAATTTCCCACACCTCCTCATCCTACTCCTCTTCTCATCAGTGGCATCCTTACAAGTTGTAAATGCCTCACCAACATCCAAAAAACTCAACCCAAGATTTGTGACCCAACATGTACCTTAAACACTCATGTTGTGCAACCACCGACAAGGTTTCTTGGTACACTATTACATAGAGAAATTTTAGGTGAAAATCCAAAATTATCCCGCTCTAATACCACTTGACATAGTCCAAGTTCTACAACATTCACAACACCTACATAAACTGGATCGTTGTTACAAAGTGCACAACATAGGCCATTGGATTTTGGATACTAATTTAATTCAAATGACTAAATCACATAACACAACAAATAAAATAATTTGAGTCTTCTTATGATTAAAAATAAAGGATATTTCAAATATTTTATTCATTCAAATGTGCTATTATAGAAAATAATTTAGGTTACAAAGCATAATCCTCAGATCGTTTGAATTTCCTACGTTGTTACACAACAACACCATGCATAGCAACTAGACACCTTCTTGATTTACATAACATCCAATCACACTCTCTAAAAATTGTGCGGCAACTGACCAATTCAAATAGTCCAACAACCAAATGCCCAAGAGTCAAGAGGCAGAAGAAACAACTTGAATGTGAAAAAAAAGGTCATATTACTTCCTTTTTCGCGCAATTTATCTTCACATTGCTTACATTTTCGCATTCGAACTAAAATATATCACTTCCCATGCCATATAATTCTTCATCTTCCAAACTGATCTGATTCACCTCCTTCTAGCATGCAGGAAAACACACGTTTGTAACTTATGCCTCATTCTAACAGTGCATGTTCCAGGGTTTGTCCTGTATTAGTGCAACTAAATAACTGCCAATATCGAATGTATCAATAGCTACACATAACAAGATTATAAAAATGTGATCCTGAGAGTATCACCAACTTGAAAGAAATCGTCAATTTGATAAAATGTAGTTACAAATTTAAAATATATAAGAGTAACAAGTTATTACAAACTCAACAAAAACTTTTTTTTGGTTGATGAGGATTTCCTAAGGCCAAGGATGTTCCTGCATCAACATGTCTCAAAGAATTTTGATGAAATCCAAGGGGTCTCTCATTATCTATAGTGGGTTCCCTTGCAATGGAATGATAAAGTGACTTCATGATAAACATGTGACTAGCCACTATGATGTCTATTTGCAATTTGTGGAAAAGGGGTTATCAACCTATTGGGTTGGGAAGTACACACATTTGAATGGGGTGGAAGACCCACATGAATCCACTAGTCCAACCAAAGTATTAGCACCGAAAAATTGAGACACTCTTTGTACTTGTAAATCATGCAAGTTAGAAAGGACTTTCATGCTCTCTGTGATAAATTTTATGGTTTAAACCTTTACAAATTTGGATTATTATTTTTCTTCCTAACTCAGAACTCTTACTCCAATATAATTATGAGTGTTGTTCAATGATATTTAATAACCTTGATTTCAATGCATCATATTGTGAGTTGATGCAAATGTAGGGGTCATAAGCTAGTGATTTATTTAAATAACCATTCAATTAAGATTAACTTCTAAGATTACTTGATATTAATGTGGTAAATTTTGTGTGCAAAAAGTGATTTGAAGTTACTAAACTTGGAAATTTTCTTGAAATAAAATAAGAAAAAAAACAAATTCTTAGAAGTACATGCATTCTTGTTTTGTCAATTCTAAACTTTTAACTTGGTGTAATTTTAAGCAAATAAAAAAAAACAAAGAAATAAACAATTCTAGAAAAAATTATGTTACTATCTTTAACCTTCCCAACAAGTAAGAATTCCCAAGAAGCCCACTTTTAAACATAACTTGGTGGTATAAGTGATTAGACAAACCATAGATTGTACACTTTCATGTAGTATGCAACACAACTCCCAAAATTCTTGATTGTATTAATCATGACCCATGTAGCTATGTGAAAACAACTTCAATAACAACATCATTTTTTGAGAGTATGTCAAAACTAAAGATTTGGAATTCACATTCCTCATAATTATGTGTTTGGGAAAATATAAACAAATACTTTATGTTTGAATGATAGAAAAAGGTCTAAAATATGATAAAAGCTTCAATATTTCTTCCCCAACATGGTTTCTATTTTGGTGTGTACAACTCCGTTGCATATTGTGACCAAAGAGTACTAAAAAATAGGATGGATCTATTAATTTAGAGATAAATTAAAATGTGTGAGAAGTGCAAGTAAGCAAAGAAAACTAAAACTTTTTCCCAAGCATGAACTAATTAATGAAGAAAGGTGAAACAAACCTTGATAGAAGTTGCTTGGTGAGTTGGCTTTGTTGTAAAGAAAAATTAGAGGGATTTAATTGAATATTCCTCTCAATCAACCCATGAACAGTGACAGCAAAGACTAAAACTACAATTCTACAACAAGATTAGTCAACCAAATAACTGGTACATATTAGAAGAAGGCATATGCAAACCATTTGAAAAATATTTTCAAAGAAAGAGACGATACTTTGCATGAACATCAATTGAAAAAACAAGATGAAAAGTTAACATCAATAACCTTAAGGGAGTGATGGAAATGACCTCCAAGTTTTTTTTGTTGGGGGTTATATTCTTTTTAATATTTTCTAATTATTTTGGGAATGATTTGAGGAGAATTTCCCCTTGTGACATTAATAATAGATGGAAAATTTTGACAACACAATCACTCAGAAATAAAAATGAGAGGAATTCAGATAAGAAAGAATAAATTTTTTTGGCTAAAAGAATGCCGCATAACCTTACTCTTATTGAACTTTTTAGGAAAATGCCTTCATTTCCATAGTTTTTTAAAGGAGAAAATGGTTGAGTTCCATGTCAAATATTTGCCTTCTTCTTCCCAAGTTCTCTAAATTACACCAAGTATGCTATACATTCTTCATTAATCAAATAAATTCAACTACTACAATGAGTGTAGCTTGCCTAAAGTAGCTCTTGAAGTAACCATGACCTTCACCGAGCCGCATACTTTATTGAATTTTGGTGTAATTATGTTAGGTCCCTATATTACTACTGTAGTCCCCTATTGTTGTTAGTGAAGCCCCCTTATTATTATTGTTGTATCCCTGTAGTCCCCATATTTTTATTATTATGCCCCATAAAACACCACTATTGTTACTATTGTGCCCTTACATTATTATTCTTAGGTTGGATAGGATTATATTGTGACCCCGTGGACTCCTATATATAGAAAGGGGGTTTTTCCATTTGAATAATCCAAGAATTGTTTATTTATGTAATGTAAAGGAGGTTTCCCCCTCGAAGTGGCTGATTTCTAAGGCATTGATCTCTTTTTTCTTCTATTTTTGGAGCTCGTTTCATAACATTTGGTATCACAGCTTTTGATTCTAGGGTTTTGCTGATTCAAACAGGACATCGTGGAATTTTCACTATAACTTTTTTTCTACGAAGTTTTAGAAGCTCAAACAAAAATGCATTTGCGAATAAATCCTGATGAAAGTTGTGTAAAAATTTTAGATATTGGTTCGTAATATTTTTAGAGATATGATCTGTGGAAGTTAGGATTTTTGCAGGCTCTCGAATTTCATCTCAAAGAGGTGACCTTGGGAACATCTTCATAACTCTCTCTCTATGTATAGGATTGGAATTCTATAAAATGTGGTCAAAAATACACGGACTGTAGTTCACTTTTTAACAATTTCAGAGCCTAAGGAGGAAACAGTGACACGTGGCACGCCGTACAATTCGCTCTACTGAACTAGTCCATAATTAGGTCATTGCGGGAGGTTGGGCATAAATTTGTATTGAATAATCCAAATCAGGTCTGACCTGTGGCATTGGAAAGAGGACTCGGACAGATAATTTAGAAATTAAGATCTTGAAGGTCCGAAATAACATAGATAAATCAAATTCAATATAGACCTCTTAAAAATCAAGAAAAAGGTGTGTATTTTTTAAACAAGTTCGCATAACATTTGTTTGAAAAATCAGTTTGAAGTGATTCCAAGGGCATATTGAAGCATAGATGTCAGTATTGAGTTATATAATGCCTCTCAAAAATAATTCCACATCCATTAAGCCCTCAGAAATCTCTACTATGATGCGTGAAGAGGGAGAATTGTAGTATGATATATCACATTTATGGTACCAAGTGAAACAAATTTTGATCTTACGAAGAGCAATCAAAGATCACATAGATGGTTTAAAATCAGAAATGAAGGCTAAGTTGGATGGTTTGAAGGATCAAATCAAAGCTAATATGGATGATAAAGTAGTGGAAGATCACATCAAGCATCAAAAACAAGTTCTCCAACTCTCAAAGGATAACCTAACCTTAGCGCAGAATCGAATGAAACAATAGGAAGATCAACATCACATCGAAAGAAGTTATGAAGCAATCACAGAAACAAGAAATAGATAAATAACAAATCAATCAATTTCATAGTATCTCAACAGGTGGAAGAACTTACTCGTTGAATATTCCACATGGAAGGATGAGAATTTTATACAGAAGCATCAAGAAATAATCAAGTGTTGAGGACAACACTTGTTTGAAGGAGAGGGGCATGTTAGGTCCCTATATTACTAGTGTAGTCCCTTATTGTTGTTAGTCTAGCCCCCTTATTTTTATTGTTGTACCCTTGTAGTCCCCATATTGTTATTATTGTGCTCCATAAAACCCCACTATTGTTATTATTGTACCCTTACATTATTATTTTTAGGTCGAATAGGATTATATTGTGATCCCATGGACTCCTATATACAGAAAAGAGATTTTTTGATTTAAATCATCCAAAAATTGTTCATTTATATAATGTAACGGAAGTTGCCACCTCAAAGTGGCTAATTTCTAAAACATTGATCTCTATTTTCTTCTATTTTTAAAACTAGTTTCATAACAAATAAAAATTATTTACATATCAAAAGATATTTTATATATTGCAATAATATATCAATTGAAAATCCACATCATTTAAATCTACTAAAAATATTAACTTTGACTCATTATAAATGTTACACTTTTTCCATAATTTTATATTTCTCTGTAATGATGGTTTATATTGTAATGATTTGCAAAATTCACATTAAAAAAAATTTAAATATTATACACAAAATACTTACTCAAATATTATACACAAAATACTTATTCAAAGTGAAAATGAAAAATTAGCAACTGTATTTTATGAAAATTCATTATATAATTATTATATTAAACATAACAATATTGAATACAAAATTACATAACTGGCACACATTCAAACAATAATTATTGCAATAATAATGTGTTAATGCCATTGTACATGGAAGAGAGTTTTATATTATGTGTCAAATAGTTGAATATTAGGATGAATTTAATAATATGGATACATGATTGACTTGAAAACTTTAAGATAAAAATTTAATAGTTTTAAATATATTATTTTAAATGATGACTATTTTATACCTCCTTAAAATGTAGTGCAACTGAAGATTTCTTAATTAATAAGTATACTTCATATCATATGATATTGTATTAATTTCCATAAATTTTACTAATAATTTTTATAAGTTTAAAAAATATGATCTTACCTAATATAGTCATTAAGACTAGTCAAAGTTTATGCTTCTCAGCCAATTGCATTTAGAAAACCAACATATAAATATACAACAAAATGTACTCACAAATAACCAAACAAAATATACTCTTAAATACCTAGTCATTGTCCAGGGTTAGGAAATGACATTGCTATTTGTAATAGGTGTATGTGAAATATAAAAAAATTGTATGCGAAATATAAAATCTTCAAGCAGATTAGTTACGAAAACATATAATTGAAAAATGGAAAGTCAATAATTTTTTAAACAATGTTTGATTATAAATATTTTTAAACATTTTTGGTTATCATATAATGTTTGGTTAACATTAGGCAAAAAAAAAAAAAAAAGGGTTACAAATATTTAAATATCGTGCAGTTGTCATATAATTTTTGAATATTTATTTTAATATAATTTATAAAGTAATTATATATATTTTTAAATAATTTAATAAACATAAAATAATATTTTAATTTATACTATATATTTTTCATATTTAGATTTTAAAGTTGAGATGTTACACTATTTGGACACAGATGGATAGTTGAACCATAAAACTAATAAATAGATACCAATCTCTCTAGTCTATGACTTGTCCTCCTCTCTATAAATTGAGTTACAACTAGGGAGATTTGAACCTTGGATCTCTTAGTTACCACGAATTGATAACCAATTGAATTGCTCCCCTTGGGACACATAATTTTAAATATATGTTTTAATTTTATTTTTATACTTTCTTAATTTGTTTTATTAATTGGGATTAAAATTTATATTTATTTTCAAGTATTTGTTTGGGAATGAAATTACAAATTTGAATTGTGTTTTGTTTGTTTGTCTTTCTTGTTTAGTTTTTGTTTGTTTTCTTTTTTATTTGTCATTTATTTGTTTTTTTTTCTCTTTAAATAATCTAATTATTTGTTCATTATGATAAATAAAAGGCTTATGCTTTCCATTATATAGTTTTCATTTATGATGGTTTTATCTATGATATAAAAAATGACTAATAGAGCCAATCGTGTTTTTAACAAAATCGTCTATCCTCACAATCTCTGATACAACAATAGAGCTTGATAACATAAACAATCCATAAGACGTAAATTTTCTAAGCATAAGATTCCTTTATGAAATTAGGTAAGATATATCCTATGATGAAATTATCATAAAATCCAGATGAAAAGGACCAAAACAATGCAATGAAGCTACTAGTCCTCAACCTTCAAATCTAAGTCCGCATAGATGTAGACCAATTGAATGGGTGCTTGATCTAGTCCTCAAGGTTTATTCCTCCACCATAGCTTGAATTTTGTAGTTGGATTTGACTAGAGCTTCATACTTATGGTCTTTGAAGTCTACTTTTTCCAAGGTAGTTTAGTGTCAAGTCACCTCATTCCTACACTATTTATGAAATGAAAGGTTTATTAAGCCAATATAATTATGCAATCTTGAAGTATTAAGTGCCTTTAATGTGGGAGAACCTTGTGTTTGGAATCCAATATAGAGATTCATTATTTATAGGTTTAAAGGAGGCATTTCCACATTTTCCTTGACCATGTCTCCTCCTTAACTAAATTTGGAAAATTCCTATTATATATCTCTACAACCTCCATTTCCTCTATTTTTTCTTGGGTGTGCTTATGTCATGGTATTTTTGAAGGATTTAATATTTTTCCTATATATAGTATTTTAGGCAACTATTCTTGTTTGAAAATTTATAGGTATAGAATGTAGGTGAATTTTCAATAAAAAACATGTAATTTATAATTAAAATTGGTAATTTTTTGGCAAATATCATCCATTTAATCATATATTTGTAAAAAATAAGTGATTTTTAAACCAAACTAGTGAATATTTTTTCAGAAAATGTCTTAAAAATAGCCCATTTGTGAAATTTCACCCATAAAATTTTCCCTAGCTTATGTTGAGGGACCCTCTTATTAAGGAATTTATAGGCTTCATGCCTTCTCTTTCTCACTACACTTGTCTTTTCTATCATCAACTATATTCTTCCCTTCTACAATGCTTTTTCATGTTAACTATATGTATTTTTCCAATTTCATTACCATAAGTTGAAGAATATAAGTTGAACAATGTTCAAACAAGCTAACTTCAAATAAACTCCCTATCGGTCAACCTTCTATCCAAAAAATTGAACGGAATAGAAAATGGGGATTTCCTTTTACCACTCTAGTAGTCACATACTGATGTGAATTTTACCCTATTGTAATAAGAAGTGCATGACCCTCAACTCCATAAAACTAAAGGAGACGACGTTTTATCCTACCAAACAAGTGGCCATAGAATTCAAATGGGTATGGCTAATATGTGGCAATAGAGCTTCAAGAAAACCCTTGCACCTCTTGATAATGCTTAAGGAGTTCTACACTATACTTGAAAATAATTTGAAAAGCATAGAGGAAACAAATGAGAGATATAAAAGGAAATGATATTTACTAAAGCTAATGCATTTGAATAGGAATCCTCTTTAGCTATTTAACAATCTACATGTTGTTTATAGGACCTCACCCATGTGAATTCATCATTCCAATAGGGCAGTATTTAATTATCATGCTAAGTGTGAAACTATTAATTATATGGAAGGATTGAATTTTAATGGTACCTAGTGTACCTTCAAGCTCCCTCTTACATGCTATCACGATTGTGAGCTTGTTTCCAATTATGCCTAGGTGATAAGCACCCATATTCTCTTGAAATAATCTCCCTACCAATCTTATATGGCTAAAATTCAGTTTTCTTTTCATCAACAAGGTTTATTTCACGTTATCCCTTCTAGAGAGATGATATTTTCATCTTTAATTTTAAGTTACTAGGTATAAGATCAATCTTTCCAGTAAGTTCTATCATTAACTCTACTATATGGATGTGATTTTATATACTAGATCTTGAGAAACAAATGGTCATGCATTGGGAGAGTCCTCATCTTCGCTAATTTAATAAGAGAAAAGAGTTTAGTCCATCATACTATTAATCCTAAAAGTTTGAGGTTTAACCTAGTTTTTGGAGGGTATTATTTCACATCAACACTTTCCATCACCATATTTGTTTCCTGGCTTATTATAGTCTATGCATGTAGAGATATCATTTTATTTCATTTTAGTCTTTCATGGATCTGGCAAGCATAATCAATGACACTCCTAATCTACAAAGGAAAATAATATTATGCACTCTTTTAAACCATAGATGAAGAATATTCCACCATTTGCTATATCGAATATCACTAATCCTAGGGAAAATAAAATAGATATAAAAAAAGTAATTATAAAGAATGGTAATATAGCATATAAAATGCATAAGTCACTTAATCAATAAAATCACTTCCTCTTAAAATTTATTATTATTACTATTCTTATATTTTTATTGAGAAGGATTCTATCATCTCTTAGAGATAATTTAGGAGCCAACATCCACATAGCCTTCACTCTAATCTTTGGCAATGTAGATTATATTCTTAAAAACCAAGTATGAATACTAACCATTACACACCTCTTGTATAATGTATATGTAACTTATGCAAGAAGGATGATAAATTGAAGGAAAACTGTATTTTATCTTGCCTAGTCTATTATGATATTTGTAGTAGATATTGTTTCCTATTTAGAGACCCTTAGACATTTAGATCCTAGATTCAACATAATTACTATTCAATATGAATACCAAATGTGTGTTTCCCTTCTAATTAGCAATATTAATTAATTTTGGAACAAGCCATGGTGACATAATCACAAGTTCCTCTTTGTGCAAGTCCTCTCGTCTTATTACACCATTATATAAGCATATCAAAAGAGATACATAGATCATGTTGAATTTAAAGGGAAATTTTTTAATAATATATTTTATACAATCGAAAGCATAGTCTCTACTCACATTACAAAAGCCATACAACATTGTACTTATTATTTCTTGACCTGAAATTTTATGGAGAAATTTTCCAATATTTCCTTGTAGGATTTTGGTCAAACTTTTCCTTAAACTTTTATCTCATCATACTTCACCTTTCTCTAGCACATTTTCAAACCAAGCCTTACTGTGATTGTTTTTATTTTTTATGGAATCATTTATGGACTCTTTTATTTTTATTTTTTTGTATGTATTATCTCATAAGTGTCATGGCTTAAGTTTATCTAATTTATATTACACCATAAAAATTGTAACCAATCTTTCAAGAATATAAAATTACATTGCATACATTTATTATTGCTAAAATTGAAAAAAAATTGACAATCATAAACATCCAAGAAAACTGACCTACATTACCATCTATGAACAAATATATGTATTTGCAAATAAAAAATTGCACTAAGACTTTTTACATAGAACCTTATGTCCAAAAAAAGTTGCCATATATACGATGATAACAATAATGATGATGATGTTCACTGATCTCAGAATTGGTCTATCAACTCTTAAGAAAGGTAAGATAATACTTGGATTTATTTACAATGTTATTTATGTGCTAAAAATGCATTAAGAGAAGCATTCCAAGTTCATTATAATATTTATTATAGGCCAATTTGGGCACCATTCCCAATGACCTAGTTAATTGGACATCATCTCTAGGACCAATGAATAGGGTCTATCATCCCCTATCATTTCAATTGTTATATGCCCTAAGACAAAGAACAAGACAAATCATTCAAAGAATTTCATATGCAAAGGTTTACAAGATTTGAAGTTTACAAAATATCATATGAGAGCTCATCAATGCTGCCTCTAATGGGACTAAGTGCGTTGCATATGAAGGTAGACCCATGCAAGGCTACTCTGTAAAGCACTTCCTGACACTCATAGGTGCATTGGTCACATTGGGAGTGAAATTCTCATTGTTCCGGAATCTCCACTTGGCCAGTTCCTTCTAGAAGTGTTGATATGTGTCAAACTTCGAATCCATGTGTCCATTTGACATCTACAATATTTGGAACATGTATTTCCTATTATTGGAAAGTCATTGATTGTAAAAATATGTTCAAATCCTCTATAAATTGAGCACAGATCTTAGTGTTTGATAAGGAATAATTTGAGTAGAGAAATGTTGGTGGAATTTCAATTGAGGATAGTTCTTTTCCTGTGTCAACCTCGTTAAAAAATGAATTAGGTTATGAGGATGGTTCTTTTACTGTATCAACCTCGTTAAAAAATGGAACGGGCTATGAGGATGGTTCCTTTTTCGTGTGTCAACCTTGTTAAAAAATGAAACAAGTGCCTTTGACGAAAGTTCTTTTACTGTGTCAACCTCGTTAAAAAATGAAAAAGGTGATAAACATAGTTCTTTTCATGTGCCAAGCTCGTTAATAAATGAAAAAAATACTCTCCTAATTACGACGAGTTTTCCATTTGATCTCGTAAATGAACCTTCATTCCATCCAGCTATTAGTAACTGTTAGTTTACTTAGGTGAATGAAATGAATCTTGGGGGGCTTCTTCTCTTGCAGGGGGCATTCAGCATGTGCTCTTGCAAGGGGAATTCAAAACATTCTTACTTATTGCACCCAATCAACTGCTAAATTTCAGGGGGAAACAGGTTCAGAGCTCCAAAATGTAAATGGTAACTATGGAATGGTAAAAATGAATAGTAAAAAATATTTTAACAGTCATTTAATTATTTTCAAATCATATTTATTGCTATGACTATGGTTTTAATATGTTTTTATCATGAAAATGTATTTTTAATTCATTTGATGTTGTTCTGAATAGGTCATACAACTAATGAAAATATTATTCGTGCAGATTTATTTCAAGAATGATTTGACCACAAAGCATACTTTTTCTCCTTATTTTTCGAGCTTTGTTAAAAATGAAAAAGGATTTGAAGTGCAACTTTATCTCATTTTTGAGCTTTGTTAACAATGAAAAAGGAACCCTTGGAGTATTGTTTCAGCTCTTTTTAGACTCCAATAATGTGAAAATATTGCCAAGCACTTGTCTTTTCGAGCTCGTAAAAGTAAATGAATTGATATCTACTCAGTATAAGTTTAACCATTTTCCGGACTGAGATATATTATTTACGACAAAGGAATACCTTGGTCAAATGTGACTAAAGAGGTTCTCTCAGATATTATTTTATACTTTTTCAGATTTGAGTGATAAATTTACGAAAAAAGTACCTATGGAGTTTTCTTTCGTCCTCTTTTTCAAACTCTCTAAATATGAAAAAGGACTAGGCTATCACTGTCGTTAAGCTCTTTAAAACATAAAATAGCAACGGGCTTGTCGATCATGGCAAGAATTGAGTTTCATTCATCACTGGACTCATTAAATTATTAAGTAACGATACATTATTCGCCCGAAGGGTTGAATTATAGATCAAGCAAATTTTATCCTCCTCAATATTGTTAAAAAATAAAGAGGTATTGGTCGACAAATGACCAGGGAAAATTTGGGAAAGTGAACAAAACTTTTTACGGTAGCAGGTCGCTCTTAGACATGAAACTTCACTCCATCACTGTGACTGTTTGGGTTGGGTAATCTTCTTGACGGTTCATTCATACCTATGGTTCATCATACCTTCACTTCGGTTTTGGATCAAGGCTACCAACTCATCTTAGTGTCACCGATATGTTCAAGAGAAGTCATCCAATGGATACTCATCCTTTTGCAATACTCATAAACCTTCATTCTCATGACCGTCATCCCTGAAAATTGCTATATCAAGTCATACCTTTGTCTCTGAAATCAGTAACTCCCATTTCACAATAAGGTGGCTTCCTGTCGACGACAAATCATTATCCAGGAAGTTCAGTTAGAAAAATTATGTTCCAGTACCATGAGGTTTGTTAGAACATCGACAAGATCCTCACTTCTGGACTTTTGATCGAAATATTATGTTTAGCGTTCGACATCAAATCATCTATTCACACCTTACGAAATGTACTTTAGTACCTTGAGGGCCATTGACATTAATGGTGGTTCTCTCGCATTTGTTAACAACTCACATCATTGGTTGGTAATCAAATGGTGTCTTTCCATGTTTGACTACAAATCATATATTCTCATGGCTAGACTTGTACCCAAATGATAGAGTGAATGAGATAAGAAGACCCCGGATCTAGTTTAAGCCATCTGGGCTGCGATTTCAGGATTGTTGTACACATCATTTTTACGGTGACATTACATACAAATTGTCATCCGAACATGGGCCTATATCTGTAGGCATGTCTGTATTGGGCAACATTCCAATGTAGATGACTTTCTGAATTATGTACATGTTATTAGATTGTTTATGTGTTGAACATGGGAATGCCTACACTAAGCAATTATGATCAAGAGGATATATCATGATGTAACTTATTGTAAGATTGATGCAGGTCTCCACTCCGCTTCATCTCAATCCCATCACAGTGTAAAGCATCTCAATCAAAATATTGTGATTATTATTAAGACTTCATGCTTTAGGGGGCAATTGTTATAGGTAAATTTGGGCACCATTCCCAATGACCTGGTTAACTAGACATCATCTCCAGGACCAATGAATAGGGTCTATCATCCCCTATCATTTCAATTGTTATATGCCCTAAGACAAAGAAAAAGACAATTCATTCAAATAATTTCATCTGAAAAGGTTTCCAAGATTTGAAGTTTATAATATATCATATGAGAGCTCATCAATGCTGCCTCTAAAGGGACTAAGTGCATTGCATATGCAGGTAGCCCCATGCAAGGATGCTATGAAAATCACTTCCCGACACTCATAGGTGTGGTAACATTGGGAGTGAAATTCTCATTGTTCTGGAATCTCCACTTGGCCAGTGCCTTCTAGAAGAGTTCACATGTGTCAAACTTAGAATCCATGTGTCCATTTGACATCTACAAGATTGGGAACATGTATTTCCTATTATTGGAAAGTCATTTATTATAAATCTACCTCCAGCTCCTCTATAAATTGAGCATAGATCTTAGTGTTTGATAAGGAATAATTTGAGTAGAGAAATGCCGGTTGGAATTTGAAGCTACAACAAAAGCGACAGGAGGATACTTTGGAAGCGCTTGGACTCCAAGTAAGCCTCTTGTTTCATTCTGTGTGTCTGTTTACAGTTTGGAAAGATAGTCATAAAGTCTTTGACCTATTTTTCTAGATAATAACCTGTCTAGGGAAGAATGATTTATCCGTAATTCATAATTCCACATAACAATATTGACAACTTATAAGTTTTGGGTCACTGATGTTGTGAAAAATATTTTTAAATTGTGATCTAATTTGAGTGTACACGAGGAACTTTTAGAGAAAGTATTTTTAATATTCAATCCTCTTAGTTTCACAAAGATGATAGATTCTTTCATCCCACAATGTTTTGGGATTTTTTAATGCCTGGTATCACTTTGTAGCTCATGAGAGTTTGTTCTTCAATATTTATTTTCTTCTTTAAACTAGCTAAAAATAGAGAGACTTTTGATCATGTAAATTAGGGGTGACCACTCCTTGTAGTATATTATTATTTTTAACCCTATGATTATTTAACTCACCATATATTCTTATTTTTTATTTAGATGTAATAATATTATTGGTATTCTAAAAAATTACTTCTTCCTTTATTCCTCAATGATATATCCAATACTTGGCATATTTATGCCATCCTCACTAGAGGCATTGGTTGTTTAGGCTATATTTTGAAGCAATTTTTGGGAGCCCCTTGTTATCCATTTTTTTAGTCTTATTATTATGTTTGTATAATGTTAATGATTGATCAATAAATATTTGAATCTTGATTCTTTTAAGGTTATATATGAAGGGTAATGGCATGCTTGATATTTTCTTAAAAATCCTAGTATCTTACTTTTTGGGATCTTCATTATTGTTTGCATTTGAAATTTTTTGGCATCTATTACACACCTTATTGTATTTAAAAGTCTTATTATTTTAAAAATTTTCTAGTATACCCTTCTTGAGAACCATTTGTACTTATTGTTCATTTTTTTAAATTAAAAATGCTCCATATGGTTCATGAGGCCATATTTAACTTCCAAATGAAGCATATTTTCAAATATTTCAAAGATGAAAAGTCGAATAGTTTTTCAAACCATTTTCAAAAATTTTCATCACACATATTTTGAAAGGGCATGATAGTTTAATGGGATATTTTCAAAAATCATCCTTTGAAATGGATTGATAGTTCATTAAAGAGCTTTGAAATATTTCTTTATATTTTTTGAAAGATTTCAATGGTTCATCAGACCACTCTAAATTATTCAATTTCCACATCTTCCAAAATGGTTCAATGGTTCATCAACAAAAACTTCCAAAATTTTGTTACAAGCATCTTTTGGGGACCCATGATTGTTCATTCTAGGGTTTTAAAAGTTCAAATGAAATTTTTTTTGAACCTAACTCATAATGCATTAGGTACACTCTAGAATTGAGAGTGCACTTGTGGCCTTTCAAATCAACAAATATTTTTCGTGTCTTCTAATATGTTTTCCCCATGTTCGAATTGAGTTTTACAACTTGGTATGCATAGATTATTGAAATAATAATAACATTCCAATGAAACATTATTTTCCTTCGAATTGATAATAAAAGAGAGATATAATAAAATTTTAAACAACAAGCCCACCAAAACCTACTAGATGTTGAAACATAACCAACAATTTTGTGTTATCTAACTTCCCTCTTCTTAAGCTGCTAGAAGATTCGTTGAGTGTGCCAAGAAATTTTGCTATATGTTCTTAGTTTCATTCTATGAACTTGATTTTTTTTAGATGTCTTTCAAATTCAAATTTATATTTTGTTTAAAGGTATCTAGGTAGAGAAAATTATAGCTTATATTTCTTTCAATGGAAATGTCCTTTCTTCCCTCTATTGCATGGACTTAAGTTTGGAACCTTGTTTCTAGACCCATTCATGTTATTTAAAATGTATGATCTTCTCGGTATTCCCCATTTCCTAGTATTAATTTCATTTGAATGAATTTTTACATTGGTCAATGTTCAAATCTAAAGAACCCTTAGTTCATACCTACCCTAGTTCACATTGTAGCTCAAATCAAGCTTGTAATTTCAAAAAATGCATTTAATAGTGCTAATATTTGATTTTTTTAATCCCATTAAAGGAATTAATACTAAATTCATATGTGGTTCTATTTCAAGTTTATTATGTTTGATATATACCAAAGCTACGCTTTGGATATCTAATGTGAAATATGTTACATAGAGGTTTCAATCCATACTAAATTATATATATTTTCCCATTATGAAGTATTTTCTTTTATTTTACAACCTTATTAATGTCATGTAATATTTAAATGAGTGATATGCAAGACTATTTGCATGGCTCCTAAAAGAAAAAAGTTGGAGGCCAAAATAGAAGAAAGTCAAATTAGAGGATAACTTACATAGATACCTGTAATTATGTAGGACTATTATCCTTAATGGGGGAATATGTTTTGAATATTTAGGGAGAAAAAGTGGATCACCTTACTATCCAATCTGATAGAGGAAGTGGATAAGGATGCAAATGTGTATCTTAACATTTGAAAATCCCTCTTACACAATGTCACTTCCAAGATTTCTATTTTTCCAAATAAAAAAATGATAAGTGGATTATTGATCATTTGACACTTTATAATATAATGATAATAAGTTTTTAAGGAAGGATCATAGCTTGCATTTAACCCAATAGTTTGGATATTTGCTACAAGTTCACAAGAGTGGAAGTGTCAATGATTTTTACATGGGTGTGTGAATTTTACAAATAAAATAATTGTCATAACTTATGAGAAAGTGGTGGATTAAGGGAAAATAGATCAAATGTAAATATATTTGGCTTTATCCCACCACCAATTTGATGGAGTCATATATCTATGTTGTTGCATTGGTGAGTAGGATATTTGGAGAAAAGGATGCAACACACTTTAGAGAAGCCTAAGTACCCCTTATATATATTATAGTAAATAAATGAGAAATATTTAATTGGGATAACATATTACCCCCACTATGATGGATACATTAGCTAAGGTTACATATCATACTCTTGGTAATCCTCTTTAATTTAACATGTCATTCTACCTCATTAACATTAATTGTGCTAGAAATCCTTTTCTAGGAATGTGGTGGAATTGAAGCATATTTGAGTCACATGTGTAGGTCTAAAATTAGTACTTATGGGAGCATAGTTATATGAGGAAATATATAGGATATATTATAATATTTTCATCCTATTATAATAACTAATTTTCCATAGGCCAACCCCAAGGCTATTTGAATAGGTTATGCAACTTATGAGCCAACCTGGAAATTGGTACATAAATGAATTGGATATTTATATCAAAATCTATGGAGAAACTAAGGCCACATATTTTTACAATATGCATGCCAAATAGGTTGATGATTAGAAAAATATCCAATTATACCATCCTACATGGCTTCAATGCTTCACCTAAAGCATCAAAATAAATTATGTTTAGATTATTCTATTTACATAGGGATTTGTGGACTAAATAAATCTAGTTTTGAAAAAATGAAGGTAGAAGTTAAGAAGGATTATAATTTTAGAGATGAGATATTCAAAGTAAATTATATTTAATTATATGATAGTTTTCTTAGAAACTTATGTTGTGATTACATGACATGATACTAATGATGGATGGGAAGAGGAAGAAGTGAATAAATTGATACTATATTATGAACAAATGAAAAAAAAAAAGATGCAAAAAAATTATAAAACAATGGTAAACAGAGAAAAAAAGGAGGATGAAAATTAGAGGAAAAATATTGAAGAATAAACTTAGAACACATAGAAGAAGTATAAGGAAAGGCATCAATTGATCTGGAGGTTTGTTGATTGTTGATACCAGCTAAAGTCACAAATATAACATTTAAGGGGAAAAATTCCTTCTCATTTTTATAGAGGTGGTACCCCTTTATTAGAAATTAATAAAAATTCATAATGATACAAAATTGGAAATATTATATATAAGTGGATATGATTTTCACAATTATATTTATAATATGAGGTTGTAAATAAATGTAAATGGTCAAAACAATTGTTTCTAGCATAGTAGTAAATATGACACACTATATCATTGAGTAAGATAAAAGAAATAGACCACATTTATAGAGAACTTAACATGACATTTAAATTGATATCATAAAGATATAAATGATCTACACACTAGAAATACCATGTTTTTAATCAAATTATTGAGATCACAATAGTTATGAGCTCCTAATATTTATCTATGGAACCTCCAATATACAAAAAGAATACGTTTATAAATGTTCATCAAATAAAAATGTGTTGATCCAAATGGAATGGGATTGGTCTCATGTGGTTCATGTAAATGAAAAGATAATGATAGAAAACAAATTTATTTCCTTTTCTCCATCCGATGATGTCTCTATTTAATGTTTCACTTTCAAAATAAAACCTAGCCACATCCAACCATCTTTATGTTGTTGAAATCGATCAACCTTTGACGATATTTTGTATTACAAAATTTAACCATTTGTCAGTAAAGTTCCATAATTATGCTGTGAGTATCTCATGCTTCAATAAAATATTAGAGAATTCATATTTGGCTTCCTTTAATTCAACATCAACTCATGTGTCATGTTTTCTTAACCATCATTGTTGTTGGTGTAGTCAACTAACCAATTTTTAATATCTTCCTTCAAAAAAGTTGTAGTTGTTTTGAAAGTTTCAACCAAAGAGATCCACATTTCATCCCTTATTTTTTACTATGAAGTCTACTACCATATTTGGTCCATCTAATTCTTTTTCCATGTCAACAATATTAAAGAATACATCAATCATTTTTTAGGAAAAAATGTCATAATCAATAATAAATGATTTGAGATAATGAATTCTTTCATACAAATAAGACTTTAAGTGTTCAATTCATACCTTTGAGAGAAAATTTTGTTCCTTTATTTTCATTTCACTTATATTAGAGACTCTAGCAATGAAAAAAATTAGACCATTTTTAAAATAATGCTCATCATCTTCCATATCCTTCTTAATACCTCTTTATACGAGGGAATTCTAAAAGCAGTAGTAGGTGAACTTTCTGCTAATTCCCACGAGTATAGGATTACACAAGGTCTTTTGTTAATATATTCAACCACAGTTTTTCTTAATTTCTACCAATAGGATTGGTGTTCCTTTGATGTTTGAACTTGGTTTAGAGATTTATTTAGTGGGTCTCATTGCATTAAATGGTTCATCAAATAATGGTCTAGGAAATAAATCAACTTCTAACTCATTAATTATTTCTTCAAGGTAATAATTTCCCTTTCTTGATCATTTACAAAATACTAAAGGGCATCCCCTATATCACAGTGAAACTTTAAAACTCAAGTAACTCTGATTTTTCCAATATTTATATGTGAATTCCATTGTTCTACTACTTTCTTATCATTTACATTAACTTTTCCAATATACAATTTCTTGGAATAACTATTAAATTTAGCATTGCGTAATTTCATTTATTCTTCTTAAAAAATAATAGGATATTGACAAGAAATTTCTTCAATAAACATCCATTTTTATATTATTTGATTTTCATCCCAACTAGGGACTTCAATGACAATACCAATCTCCATATTTCAATATTCAATTTATTCTTGTTAAAATTACTTAGTATCTTTTCCTGTTACTTTCCTTTTTCTCTTTCAACTGGTAAAAATAGTATGATAAATATCATTAATTTTCATGGAGGGTTTTCATCTCCTCCACCACTAACATTTTCTCTAGTATTCCTCTCGTCCTAAAATGAATTTACTTTTCATTTTCTCTTGGAAATTGAAGATCTTTTATGAGAATTATGGGGGTATTTAGGATCAATTATAGTTATAGGTTGTTCCCTTTTATTATGCTTTTCATTTGTATTTAAAAACACATTAATACCATCACGGAGAGGGTTATTTTCCCTTCTTATAAAATTTTACTATACCCAACTTCTTGTGACTACCTAATAAAACTCAAGGAGAAATCAATAGAAAAAATGTGAGCAAATAATATTCCATGTGGTTTAAAACCTTTGCAAGGGTGGACTTGCCTTATTTTGAATAGGTCAAAATATTTGAAGCAATTTCATCTAGATGGACAATAAGCTTTACTCTATAATATCCAATTTTGGAAGGAGTAGGAATAAATTAATTTTTCCTCCTTTTATTGAGGAAATATGCCTCATATTTATGTTGTATACAAATTTTAACAACGAAAATATTATCAAAAACATAATATGGGAGAAGCATATGTTTTCATTAAAAAAAAAAAAATTACAATATAGTAAAACCGTCTTGCCATTTTAAGTTTCCCTTTTCTAAAATAAAATATTGAGCTTCAACAGAAAGTGTACCTATGTAAGTTCCAAAAACATTGTCTTGAATTTTGTAACAAAAGAAATTTGAACTTTATAAAAGCGAAAGAGATCCTTCTGTTTCCATAATATTGGATACTAGAATTGAGTAGTATATTTTCCTATATTCAGATATTGAGAAATAGGTAAATCTTACATAGACCAAGGTAGTAATAGGTCATTAAAAACTTCTTTGAGTTTTCAAAATTCCCCAACTAGTAGAAATCTTGTTGGAGATAATACTAGCATATTCAAATACAATTCCCCCATTATCTAGATGATAATGAATGTAAAGAACATGTCTAGGTATATGTTTAATAGAATCCTAACTACAAATTCTTAATAGAATCCATGCAAATTATTTCTAGGGTTTATCCAATGTATTCACATGAATTTTAGAAGCATTCATTAAAGAGGGAGAAGGATTTTTTTATAAAATTTCTTAAAATTTCACTACATCTTCCTCAACCTTGGAGGAATTCATTTTCTTCAGGGAATTTGAAAATTTTATGGATTCAATAGTTATAATATTCTTATGAAAATGATTGTCATTAGGTGTACATGATTTCTACCAAATTCTTCAAGATGTCAAACCATCCTTTTCTGCTTATCAAATTTTGTTGCACACCAATAAACACCGTCTGTGAAGGGAAACACTTCAGACATGCGAGATAATTTTTCTACTTTAAATACCCAAGCTTGGTTGGTACTTCATTTCTATTATGGAAATATAGAATACCACTTATACACCATAGACCAATGTAAATCATGGCCTTTCCGTCTGTGTGTATCAATAGTATATCTCTAATAAGGATCCTTATTTCTATTTTTCATATTTTTTTTTGATAGTCTCGAGGTACTTGGTGGTAGTAAACTCTTAATTTTCACTAAAAAAGGAAAGTAATGTTAAATTTTACTAAATACATTACACACTTTCCATAACATTCAATGATGGTATATTAATAACAACTACTTTCCTAAGGTAACAATTGTATGATAATGTTATTGAGTACTATGCCATATTGAATTCTAATATCAACTAAAATATGTTAAGGAAGTCTTGGTAGTGAGTCTTTAATTCATATTGAAAGTGTTTCCTTGTGAAAATTTCATTGTAAAATGATAAAGTATGAAGCAGTTATGGAAAATATGATGTAGGGATATGTGATAGAGTGTAAAGGGTTGAGTGAGGTTTAGGCCATCCCACTAAATTTGCATTTAATGAAAAGACAAGTATGGAATTAGGTGTCGAGAAGAGTATATTGAAAGTGGAGTGGTGATTTGTGCTACCATTCTAACTAAGTGAAATTGGCTAAGTATGGGGTTTTTCACAAGGGATGTATTCAATATGATAAACCAAATGAAAGCATAATAAGGGAATAAGATAGTGTTTGGATAGTTTTCTTGAATATTTTATCATGAATTCCAAAAAAAGAATATAAAGGATATGGAAATATAATAATTTAAAAGGATTTATAGTTCTTGATTGTAGATTTCCATAACTAATCATATTGTTGATAGTTTTCTAGAGTGACGTTTCAAGCTAATACACATAGTTCACTCTAGAAATATATCAACAATGGGATTTATAGTTAATAAAAAATATTGGTCAATAGGTTGAAGCTTGAGCTATAGTAAAATAAAAATAAAAATATAGATATATGAAAGGAATAGATTGGAAGGATAATCTAAAGCTAAGGCAAAAGTAGCAATAAAAGATATAATGGAGAAACAAATAAAAAAGTAGTTGAAGAAGAAGAAAAATAAAGGCACAAGAATAAGATAAGAACAATAAATAAGAGGAATAAGAGGCTAAAATATCAGTAGAAGAATAAGGAAGGAGAAAAAAAGTATAAATAGAAGACAAAGTTGATAGAAAGGGATTAGAATAAGAACAAAAAAAGGAAGAAACCTAAAGAAGGAAATTTGGGGGTATATGGTGGTAGTAAAGTAGATATAGAGTGTACACACCAATAAACAATTCCATGTACAGTAAATATCATGGGGAATGCACTTCCTTCCCCCATGGGTATTACTTTTTAAAAGTATAGAAAAATATCTCCCCACTGATGAGGTAGCCTAGCTAGATGTTTTCACTTTCAAATGGAAAGATAAACAAGTTATGAGGAAAAATCATAAGAAAAAGAAGCTTGATAAAGATGTGGTAGAAACTACTAAAAACAGAGTCATGGAGGTAGATAAGGAAGACCTAGTGGCAATGGATTCTATTGGAGTTGAAATTAATAAAGCTACCTAATATAATGCTATCAATAAGAAAAGAGAGTTTGATGAATATAATCAAAGGATTTTATTTTTTATAAAAGAAAGATAAATTTTATAAGGGAGAAAAGTATCAACACTACTAAATCCATTAATTATTCTTGATAGGTACAAGATAAATTAAATATAGCATAGAGGACACTATATAGGAAGCTACATGGTCTTCTGAAGGTTATTGTGTAGATTTACATTTTCTCACAAAGTTAGCAATGAAGTATATGATCAAAATCCTAATCAAGGGAGAACACAAAGGTGCTTTGATATCATTAGGAGGTGGAGATATTTTGTAGTGATTTTAGTCTTGTAAATTGGAAAGATTTTTTTTCTCAAAGTTAGTAAAAATGGATAATTCTACTTCCAATGAATACTATTAGTTATGGCATATAGTTAAGAGGGTAAAATATAAGTCTATCTTACCTTTGTTTGCTACATAAAATAAATTAATACTGAAGAAGATATGGTGTTAAATTTGGAAGAAGTTTTGAGAATGGAGATACGTGAAATTGCATATTTATTTGGAATAAGGAAAGGAAAAAATACATAATATATTGCTATGCCCTCAAATGAAATAACTCTATTAAATTCCTTTTGGGTCACATGAAACATCAACGTGGACAAAATAATGCAATATGTGGTTGATGTGAAGTGTTACTTGAAAGGATAAGTTACCAATGTGCTAAAGATAGTCAAACTTTACACAAAATATGGAAAGCTTATGTAAATCATAGAATAAATGTAAAATTACAAATTTCCAAGAGTTAAGTGAAGTATGAATAGCCACTCAATTAATTTAGTTTAACACCCCATGCTTCCCCATTTTGTATAAAAATGATAGGTACTAAGGAGAAGGGGCCTTGGCACTATAAATTCATTTCTTTCTAATTAATAAAAATGTTGACTAATGTTTTGGAGAATGATTTTGGTGTATGTCTTAGTGTAGGATATTCTCTAGTATTCATATTCTCTAGAATAATTATGAGATTAGATATTATGGCTCTATAATTACTCTCATGGTTGTTTTATCTATTCTTAATTTCACTTCTTTATGATGTTGACATATGGTTGTGGATTGTAGCCTTTTTTTTGTCGGGATATTTTAATGTCACAAATAAAACCCTTGAAAAGTCAATCAAGGAAACCAACTTATGAGGTGTAAGCATAATATGTATAGGAAATATGACACCTCTTATGTACCCCTATTTTTGTAAAGCTAAACTGTGATTGTGTAATGCCAACATGGAGGTTGTTACAATTCATTTTGTCACATCCAATCAAATGGCCTTGAAATCAGATCAATCAACACCCTTTGACACTTTGCATTCATCCCCTACAAAGCCTAGAGAAATATCTCTCCAAAAGGTCCAAGATTATGGGTTAAACAACTTAAAAATCTAAATTTTGTCCCCATACAACTCTAAATTTATGAAACCTACACTGTTACAAGTTGTACACAGAAACTATAGTGACTAGCACATGTTTCCTTCACTACAAATGACATGGATCTTGAATTTCGGTAAAAATAAAAAATAAAATTGAAATTTCTCTTTCCAGAAGATTCCCTAGTGGTTTTAAATATTTCTATTAGATTAATATATAAAATTCCTATACTTGAGGTATTATCTCTTGTCCCTAGAACTTATCCTCCCTCATATGTGGATCTAAGTCCTAGATTGGTAAATCGAAAACCACCCCATTTATCCTATAAATTCAGTGCCTCCCATAGAGTTTAGGTTGTCTTCTGGAGACTCTTAGTTATGCCCTCATGTTATTGATTTTTTCCTAAGGATCCATTATCAATCCATGCACCTGATTTGTGATTAAAGCCTTTCTTTGTGGAAAAGGAGGGACAAGTTAGTCGGGAGACATCTACAAGGTCAAAATTTGTAATGGGTTGCAACTTCTCCTACTTTAATTAATAGAAAAATTTATTTGTTTTCCTATACTTATGTCTCATTAATGTATATGTATTATAATTCATTCTTGAATAATTCTTTAGATAATCTAGTATATGCTATTTGTATGTTGTAGTTCTCTTGCTTTTTTTCATTTTCTTGTAGGTTCTATTTATAACATTTGGAGTTGGAGCTAAAGTTTACAAGCAAGGAGAAGAGGAGAACTTACATTGGATTCCAAGTAGGTATTTACTCCATGTTCTAATTTATGTAAGGACATCATAATTAATTTTGTCTCTGTTCTTTCTAGATCAAGCCACTAGATCTAGGGAGTTCACTTATGTTTGCATAAGGAAATTATTCGTTAAACAAATTGGTGACCATACTTGGGAATAAAGTGTTTCTTAGTGGTTTCGTTTGCCTAATATTTTTATAAATTTGAAAGAAACTAAATTTTACTTGTTCAGACAATAATCATTCTTAGGAAAGTAAAATTTTGAGCTTGGTAGGGTTTTTGTTTCGTATTTTGAACAAAATCAACCCCAGTGCACTTTCTAGTCTAGGACAGAGTGAACTAGTGCACTTGTATCTCTCGCTAAGTGTGAAGGTTCACAATTTTATTGGAAACATTGTAGCTTTGTGTGTATTAAGTGTGACCCATTGCAGTTTCCCATGTACTACCTGCATTGATTCATGTAGAATGAAAACAGAAATCATTTTTATGCCTTTCTCTGAGTTCTACTATGATCAAGTGTATTTTCTTGAGTCTCTGAATAGGTTTATGTCTCTCTAAAGCCATAGTTTGTTTAAATTTGATTTTGATTTCCTTTTGATGAGAGTTTGATTTTTTTTTTTCTTGTCAATTAGCATTTTTTATCATTTGGCTTGATTATCGATTGGACAAAATACCTTTTCATTTATAGTTCTAGTTTGTGTGAATTTTTTTTCTTCAATAATATAGTTGCTTTTCATATTTCATTTCTTTTGAAAATTGAAAGGGAAAAGAAAAAGAAATCATTTTATTCAATCATTAAACTTTTGATTTAATTGGAACAGTATATTTGAAAATCTTAACTAGGGAGTTATTGTTTGCTATGTCATTGTTTGTTGCATCATTGTTTGGAACTCCTTCCTTCCCTTAGATAGATATTCATTGAATGAAGAAGAGTTATTTTAATCATGCTAGTTGAATTATAGGAGTTCATGTGAATTCATTTCGTGAGCCTTGAAACTGAAACTTTAATCAAGATCAAATTTAAAATTTATTCAATTAACCTAAGGAGAATTTGGAACATTAATGACACACATAGTGGTCTAAGATAGAAGACATGTTCTAGTGTCGTTAAACGTAGGAGCTTTCATTACTTGTTAGCATTATTACAGACTGTGCTTTCACAGACCTTCAGGTATATTTTGGAAGTCCCCACTAGGTTTCAAACCTTCCATATGTGACCAAGTCAATCACCTTGTTAATTATGATACACAGAACACAACATTCAGGGCGATTTCCTACATGTACCAGAAATGGTATATTGCAATTCACACTGACTTGGTGATCCTTATATGCCTAGTTACTACTCTTTATTGTTATTTATGTCTTTACTTTTTCAAAATAAATCAATTAACTCACTTTCTACTCCTTATTAGACCTTAGGTTGAATCTGATGCCAACCGTTCCAAAGTCTACCAATCAAGAAAACCATTCTAATGGGAATCCTCATATTTTTCCTTCTTTTGGAAATATTGGTGCCCCTTATATAGCCATGTTGTTACTTCTCATATTTACCATAGTTTTTCCAATTTGGTTTTTTTTGACCTCTTTGGTTTCAAACTTCCAAACTGATACACGATCGAGTCCTCCACCTAAACAACATAAAACTCAAGTTGATCCTAAATTTGATCCTTTTCCTTCTTCCCTCGTTGTATCTTCTCCATTTCTTCTTCCTCTCTTGGTGAAATTATTGGTGTTAGTAACCAGGAAGCTAAGAAGAAGAAGAAAAGGAAGAATACAAAGAAGCCAAATAAGCAAAGGGGAAAAAAGAAACCATTGTTTTTGATGTAGCTAGTCCTTCAAAGCCTCGTAAAGTTTAATTCCCTTGCATTCTTTGTAAGGCTGACCACCTCCTTAGATATTTTCCTGGTATTCCCAGGAATTGGAAGTGTGGTCCATATGCTCACATCATCCCTTGTCATTAGCCTCTAGAGATCATGCTAGTGAAAAACCATCAACTAGTGATAATAAGGTTCCAGGGAAGAAGGCTAAAGTTAATTTCCTTGTAAGTTACGTGAAAGGAATCATCTAAAAAAGATTTTCGCTTGTTTGGATGATGCCTCCAAATAGTTGGAAAAACTTACTTCTTCTCAACAGCATCTTCCAGCAGGTTACCAAAATCTTTCCCCAAATCTCCATTAATTGATTAAGTAATTTACTTGAATCCATCTTCATTCAATCCCACTCTCTCTGAATGTGAATTCAATGAGTCCATTTCCAACCAACCATTGGTTTAGAAAGTGGTTAAGTCGATTCCACCTTTAGTGCATCACACTTTTCCTGTAGAGAGTGGGGATCACACCGCTCATTTTCCTCTCATTTCTTCTGATTCTACATAATAAGGGGGTATTTCTCCTCTTATCACGAAATCCTCTCCAAGTAATGAGGCCATTTCCTTTTATTCAAATCAATTATAAAAGCCTCATATCCCTTATTACATGTCATTCCAATTCATTGTGAAGGCTTGTAATAAGGACACATTTCACAAAGTTATAGATGAGGGAGCTTTTGTTATCATTCTATCCTCCACTGCTTGGAAAGATTTGGGTTCCCTTCAACTTATGTCCATTACTCTGAATCTGTTATATTTTAACAGAAGAACCAGTTAACCTTTAGGGATCCTACCCCATCTTCCTATTACCTTTGAAGGAAAAATTGTATATGTTAAAGTTATTGTACTCATTTGCCCCTTGGATTTCAATTTTATCAAGGGGAAAGACTATGTTTATTCTATGAACGTTTTCATGTCTACACTCTTTTGATTGATGTGTTTCCAGCACAATGGAATTTTTGTTACTATCCACTAGCTTTCATTCGGTTGTCTAGATTTTACTTCCAATCATCTAAATTCCCTAAATTTTCTTAATATGCAATTGTTATCTCCCTCACCATATGTCAATTATGTGGTAACATGTCTGATGCCCGTACCTAGGGATGAAGATGAGCCTTTCACTATTTTTTCATCTTATTTTGACCTAGATCTAGTAGGTGTTATGGGAAATCATTTACTAGAGGCATTGGAGAATGATATTTCCTTTCGATCCTTCCATAGCATTATTTTCCAATATAATGAGGACCTCTTGGAATTCATGCCTTATGGGGGCCATGACCAATATAAACGTATGAGCATAGTTACTTTTATTGTTCCAAGCTCATTAAAAAATAAAACAAGACACCCCTTGAGAATATTTCTTTTACTGTGTCAAGCTCGTTTAAAAATGAAACAAATCCTTTCCAATTGATTTGAATCTTTGGCTATGATATGTATTTTGATCTTATATATGTTAGCATAATTTCATGCACCCATGATTCTCTTCCTCCCTTCGTAGTGAACATATTTCTATTAATAAACAATGATCATCTGAGTCCATGAGAAGAGTACTTCTTGGATGAAATGAAGTTAGGGGGTGTTGGAAATATGTTATCATTAATGAAAATAGGTGGAAAAAAATGTCAGCAGGAGGCACATGTGTCAAAGAAGGTCTCGTGGAGAATACTAATGGAAGAACATGATAGAATGGCATAAAAAAGGAGCAGAGACTTTGGAGGTAATTATAGAGCAACATATTAGCTCAGGTATAGATGCAAGTCACCTAGATGGATATAGCCCTAAAAGAGATTTCCAATGATATATATAAGTATTGAAAAGGCATCCTAGATCATAATATATAGCCAGTATAATTTTATCAACCCCAAGGCCTCCATAATAGAGGTAACAATGGTTGAATGGGCTTTGATGCACAACCAAAGTTGGTAGAAACACAAAACTCACCAAAGATGGTCATATAAGAGCCTCTACGTGAAGCTCTGGGATGACATGGAGAGACAACACAATAGCATAAAGACTTCCCATAGGCTATAGGTACATACCACTATACTGGTTATATTGGTGGGCTTACCTTAGAGGGTTTACCCCAACGGAATCACTCTAGAGCCCAAGTTTAAGTGACCAAGAGAGGAGGACCATGATGAGTTGGTGTAGTGGGCCTCCCTCTCTTAAATATTCATTGGATCACGTTATTATACCGTGGTCCAATGTTCATTTCTTATCTAAACCCCTTTGTTTTAGGCTAAGTGCCCACACCAGGCCTTATACCACAAGGATTTTTCGTGGGTGTGATAGTTGAATAGAGCGAAAAAGTCTCTTAGAAGTAGTTAAGCATTGTTCTTTGGTATCCTCATGTATAGGTGTGACTAATGACACATAGCCATTAACAAGAGGTAAAAGGCTCTTCTAGGGATAAAAAAGGGCTAAGCACCCAATATCTTAGGTCGTGGTCATGGAGAACAGTCCCATGGTGAAATGCACGTAAAGGGCTAAAAGGAAATGGGCTTAAAGACAAAAAGGTGGGACTTCCCGTTAAGAGCTAGTTTTGGAAGTTAAGCCAAAATAGAATTGTAGTTAAATTTAAAAGGAACACCACTAAAACTTGTAACTTACGAGAATTAGCCTAAAAAATTAGTTTAATTGTTACAAAAGGTAGAGGAGGTTATTTTAACTTAGATATGGAGCCTAGAACAACAAACACAATCCAAAAGAGAGAAGAAGCAGGACAAAGGAAAAAATAAATACTTAATGGATGAATTGAAAGCCAAAGAATCTAAAAAAGAAGCCATGATCAAGCATAATGTACCAACTTGATTTTTGAGACACAGCTTCTGGAGTAGCGAGGTGTTGGTATGGTGAGGTGGTGTTTTTAACAGTAATAATATATTATCCTAGGTGATTTTTGAGGGGTGACTAATGAGACCTAGTATTGCACCAAGAATGTTGCAACTCCCAGAGGCTGCCCTACTTTACTTTATCAATCCGAGGTTCATAAAAACTTGGAGGTGATAGTTCTATATACATATCGGATTCATTCTACTCATGTCATCCTCTTCTGAGCTCTACGAAAGGGTCTTATTTCTAGGGTTTCTGGATGAAGTCTGTCACACTTTTGAATTTAGACGGAGGGCTACAAATGATTCAAATCCATTACTCTATCAGCAAGCAAAGAACTATTCTACATAAAAAAAAGTGTATCTAACTATATGCAATGAAATAAATCTACAAATTAAGCTATGATTAGAAATGGAAGCAAGATGTAGTGTTCCTTTTTCAGAAACATTGTCAATCGACAAAGCAAATATATTCCATAGATAGACTGCAGGGGCATTTACTGGATTTTTCACCTTTAAACAAAGGATGAGCTACAGAGGCTACCTGGCCAACTAGCAGACTCTGTCTATAGAGTGATTGTCAAAGGAAAATATCCCTAATAGGTAAATAAAACAAGATTGGGAATCTCTTAAGATAACCCCAACATTGCAGCTACAGCAATAAGAAAATGCATCAAATGGAAAATAGAAGTGAATCATATACACATGAAATGCCAGAGAATACAATGGCCATCATATTAATACATAGTAGCATAAAATATACATCATCTTGAGGAAATGAACACTCAAGAAAGGCACAATAAGCCTTAAGAAATCTGTACATTCAAATTTGAAGAACACTGCTGAATATATCAAGCCCTAGGCCATGACTGTACAGTTATAGAACGAATTTTTGCATAAAATATGGAAATACATATATATATAAATTATAGGCTCAAATAAAGTGGGGGATCAAGCTCTCAACCCCTAAAAATACAATACAACAAAGCTCTAAAAGGATTGGCTGAAAACTATACAAAAATGGCATTTTACAGAAATGCCAGAGTTGCTGGGCAGTAGCAACTCAAGAGCTGGAAATGAATGGAGAAGGCTGAAATATCTTCTGTAGATGAAGAACCCTTCTCCAATGAAAATATTAAGTGAAAGGTTGATCCTTTCACCCAAGACTTCCCCTCCAAAATCTGCTAATCCCTCACAGCAAATATGCACCAAGAAAAACGTTGTCTAAGAGAGGGACCGCACTGCCTCTGATGGAAAGTGGTTGGCATGATGCCAGAGATGGTGGTATATGCTCAAGAACCACCATTTCTGATCTCCCAATGAATATAACTTCTCTCCACTGAAAAACAAGCTCCGGATGGTGTGTGGAAACCTCCCCGGCAACACCCAACAACACTGCACAATCTCTGCTACGAAAACTGCGCTAATGTAGATGATTGAAGCTATGGATTGAATGCCTGAATATGGGGAATGGAGTGCAATCCTTCATGAGCTACTCAATAAGGATAGTAATTCCTAAACATGACTCTCTCGTGCCCGAAGGCACTGCAGCTCTGCTGAACAGCAAGAGGCAGCAACAAGTCTCTAAGACTCGAATGTAAAATGATCAAAAGATAATCTCAATGGCTGCCTTGCTCCTCTTTTAAAAAAGTGAGCCTTCCCTCCATGGGCCCTACTTCGAATTAGGTTTTCCTCCATCTAGAATATTCCCTCTTATGTTGTCCCACATAGTGCTTTCCAACTCATGCCAACGCAGTTTGACTTGGTCAACTTTGGCCAAACCTTTATGCAAAAACCTCCTTTCACACATGGAGGTGTGAAATCCAACTCCGATATGACCCCCTTTCATATTTAGAGGATTTTTATTCTATAACCATGCAAAAGAATGGGTCCCCTACCCATTTTATTCATCTCCTCAACAAAAATTAATGTTCCATAAAATTTGGAACATTACACAAGCTAGGCATCTTGCATGAAGTAAATTGCTAAGGTGAAATTGCATAAAGGAAACTAACCTAATCACACTTTGCTAGCCCGAATGGCTAAAAAAACTATGTATACTCTATATTCTATCTGTCATGCTTTTAATCATGCAACTACTCATGACCTAACTGTACTTGTAAATGCATTGTTTTGCAACTAGGAGGAGAAAGTGCTAAGGTGGCTTATGGAAGGCTTGACCTCATGGGTACAAGGCTAAAGGTGTCTAGGTGGTTTTGGTAGGTTTGGATCAAGTGGATGGTGGTTTTTTTGCTTAAGGAGAGGTCCAATCGTACTACTGCAAGTGTTGCTACAAGTTCCCTGTAGTTCTACAGGAAAGTCCTGAATTGCTATAGGAAACATTCTGAGTGAAATGCAAGGCCAAAAATGGGTGAGAAAAGGGTAGGGAAGGTGGAGTGAAGGTGTGTTTGGATGAGTGGAAGATTATCAACCCATTGGAAAAGCTCAGAACCTCTTGAGAAGGCTATCTTGCAACTTTATGGTTTTCTTATGGTATGAAGATTAAAAATCTGAAAACAGGGCTGATGGAAATTTTGAGGAAAATAAGGTTGATGAATGGTGAGAAATGAAGCTGAAGGTGTTGGTGAAGTTCTCCTTTACTGTGTTACTTGAAACTGCAAGCAAACTATTTGTTCATGCAATAAATATTAACAAATTAATGATGAAGGAAATGGAAAATATGAGTTTAATTTGAAAATAAAATCTACTTTAGCATACAAACAAAGATCTAACACAACATTCTAAAAATATTCATGGTAGTAAAATAACCTAACTATTCATTCCAAGAAATCATAAACTAAAAAGTAATTTTTGCATGTGGATAAGGTCTACCCTCCTCAAGCTCCAATGAAAGAGATGAGAGAGGGAGGCTTGACACACAACTGTCTAAGTTTATAACCTATTCTACCAACATGTAAGCAAGCTAAATTTACAGCAAAATACAAATGGAAGAAAACTAAAAACAATGAATTGAAATGCCAACAAACTAGCTAAATACTCATAATAAAACTAGCTACAATTACATAAAAGAAATGAATGAATAAAAAAGAGATATTAAGGCTAATTAATTGGGTCGTAACCCACAAGCCTGACCCTCTGAAAGTAGATCATTGAAGCACAATCTAAGTACTCATTTTATTGTAGAAGATAGTCTCATTACATCAACATGAAAGTCTCAAAAACCTATTACAAGAGCTAAGAGCCCATTAGCTTCCTTCAAAGTTCTAATCCTAATGATCTCTTGCTCAACCCTATTTAACATAGAGGGTAGCTACCAACAACTCCCTAAAACATAGGTGATGTGTCCACTTTAACTGCAAGTAAAGTGTAGCTTTGGTGCACTTGATCTTGAGTTTTCTTGGTTGCCTTTGATTTTGAGTTGTTGGAGGGAATATCAAGGATCCCTTAGCTTCCTTTGGGAGTTAAGGATGTGTAAAATCACCCTAGAATCTATCATTGTTGTCTACTTCGAGATTTAATTGTAAAATATTCATAAAAAATGCAATATATTTGTGATTGTCCTACATTTAACTCATGTTAGGCATTTGATGTATGAAAAGCTTCAATCACCATCTACACTAGCAACATAAGACCATAATATAATTAAAATGGAAGAAAAATATACTTAATAAGGCAAAAATATGACAATTAACCCCTCCAATTTTACCTAATGATGGAGCTCATCATCACCCCCCTACCAAATGGTTGCTCATCCTCTGAGCAACTTAGTCCTCCTTATGCATTTCTTTCAAAGATTTGATGGACCCTCTGAATTCCAAAGGAAGAAGTGTAAGAGTCCCTTTAGGAGGGTAAAATCCATCATTCTTTTCCGCTTCCTCTCATTCTTTGTTCTACTCATCTTGGTCTTGTTCATCACTCAGCCCTAATAGTAAGGGTGGATTGAGCTTCAAACCAAGCCACTGAATATTTTTGGCCTGCATGGCCCTCCTGTATAATGGTGATCTTTCCAATGCACCTCTCAATATTTCTGGCATATGGTACTCCATGTTTCTAAGGCTGTGAGGGAGAGGGATAATTTTAAGGATGGAAAATTATCCTGAAGTTTAAAAAATTGGCGAATCTCACTAGTCCCTAATATGCAAAATATAAAATGTTTATTGATGTATTTGTAAAATTATTCAAATTTATAATGATATTTTATATATTTTCTATATAATGTTGGTGATTTTTAACGTAAAATAATTTTATATTGTAAAATTTGGGCAAATCATTTTTATAAAAAAATGGAAATTGGCGAATCTTTTTTTTTTTGGAAAAACCATGGAAAATTAGCCCACCTGCGAATGTTAGCCCCTAAAATTTTCCATGTATTGAGGGAGGTTTTCCCATCTCCTTTGGCTAGCAATTATGTACTAATCTCCCAAAAACCTAGAAGCATCATTGAAGTGAGCCATGGCTTGAGCTTGTGTGTGGAGGTATTTTTCTGCAAGTGCGATATCCTTTTCTATCTTAAGATGGTTGTTGATGACTCCCCTAGGGCTGAATAGTTCTTCCCTAATGTGTAAGGGTTCTCGGTTTTCTCTCCTCATCACCCTTATCACTTCTTGTGCTTTGGTCTCTTTATTAACCATCCATGATGCCAATGCCATTAACTACATGTCTCTAATCCTAGGATTTGGATCCCAAATGTTCAAGTCTATCAAAACAAGGTTGTGCAGATAGAACTATGCCATTTTTTCCTTGTCTGCCATACTTGATTGGTTGCAAAATTTAATAAAATTTATGAAGTTCTAAAAAGGTATTCAGATCCATGGGAGGCTATTGTTTTGATTTGAAATAGGAGCCACTCATCCTTGAGGTAAACCACATAGGAATCTGATGGATATTTGCATTGAATGGCCTCCATGCACAAATCTGCAATGGTGGCCATTTGTTTGTCCTTTTGCTGAAGCTTCTTAGGTAATGATACATTCTGTGCTTGAGCCTTCTGAAGTTTCTCTTTCAACATGGATTCTCTGAGCTTAACATCAGAAAAATCCTTCCCCAACTCAGCTAGTTTTTTCTTAGGGGTAAAATGCACAAGTGGTAGCTAGAGTGAATCCCTCTCAGGCCTTCCTGGGACCCAAGACAGACAGTCATGTTATTTGTATTGTTCAAAAAGAAACTACATACATGTTCATACTAATGCTTAATTGACAAAGTGAGATATTGAAGTATTACCTCTTTGTAGATGACATATCTATTGGAGAGCGCTAGGTAGTGTGGCGGAAGTCCTCCAAGTCTGGATCCTACAAAAAAACAAAGCACGCCTATAATATTCACAGTTGTATCACTACAAGAAACTAAAAAGTATATAATGAACATTTAACTATGTATATATGAGCCACTTATATCATGTTTCATAAAAAAATAAACAATAGATGCATTGATAAAACATTAAGTGGACAAAGCAGATACAATTCTATTAATAAGAGAAGGAAGATCACAACTGTTGGTTTGACCAAGCTTCCCTTAGTTTTCTGTCTCCTCTCTCTCTCTCCTCAATATTTGAGTGTAATGATACTTAGGCCAAGAGTTCTGAATGAACCTTGCCAATCATTAAGCCTCACACTAAACAAAAAAGTTATGCTTTGCACACGATCAACCTTTCGACCTTTGACAATGAGCCCTAGCCTCCAATTTATAATAATTTGGGAGGACTAATCTTTCCAATATTCTCCATTAGTTTGAATAGGGAAAAATCATGATGTTTCCTTGATTTTACTTTCTTTCACCCTCTTTGGATGCTTAGTTGGGTTTTGTAATGTCCAATCAGAGGCTTGCATTGTAGGTTGTTTCTTTTTGGATTGAATCTTTTGAGAAAAAGCATGAAATCTCAGTCAGTTACTGCGCGATTTGTTCCTTTTTCTTCATGAAACATGGGTAACGCTGCCCCTTAGGTAAGAAAATGTGTTAACCTAGGCACTAATGCTCCCTCTGAAAGGCTGGGATGCGTTATAACTTGACTTGGTTGTCTCCAGGGTGTGTTACCTTGGAAAATATGTCTTTGTCTAGGTCATTTTCTTCATTCCATGTATCCTTCTCCTCTGAGCTGATGAGGAGGTCATTTTTCTTGTAACACTTTTCCCTCCATGACCTGATGATAGGGTATTGGGTTAAATAGATCCTAGCATATAAAAAAAACTCGTGTGTTTCCAATCCAAATTATGATTTTTGTTAAAACCACATCATATTTAGTTAAAACAATACATATGAAGGAAAGAGAGCCATACAAATAAAATACTGATATAAAACATAAAAACCCTTCGGCCAAATATTACAATGGGTAGCCTCTTGGCTCTCGACCCTTCGAACCATTTCTCACTCTCTCTGTATTCCTCACTTCCTCACTTATCTCCATGTCTTTTCACACTCTCCCAAGCTACATATTTATACATAAATATGAATTTATTCCACTCCATAATTTCCTCCACAAAAATCTCAACTTAAAATCTAATTTAGATTTATCTTTTTTTGGACTCAACTAAGTCCTGTTTATGGAATTCCTCATCCCTAGATTATCTACCTAATTCAAGTCCACTCATATCCTTAATTATTTAAGGAATATTTACAATAATCCTCACATTTATATTTTCTCTCCTAATTTACTAAAAATGGGCAAATTAATTAACAAAATAATTAAAATATCTCACCCCCTTAATTACATAAATGATTATGAAACTTTAGCTTTGATGCTCCTGCATCAAACTTCCCATGTATAGAATTTTCCATAGACTCATGTATATAAGGTCTGTCGCTTTTCTATAACAATGCGACAGCCACAAGTCCTGATGACTTGCTCCCTCCAGGATTCCAAACTCTGTTCTGCCACTGGTCCTTCAAAGTATCAAATCGATTTGGTACTCTGTTGATCGGATTCCATCGGCTTCTCCAACACTTTCTTATGCGAATTCCTCGGAGTAATTCCTCTTTGTCAAACTCTTCCATCTCCAACTGAGCCGAACATTCAACTTTCTGTAATGGAAAATAATCAAGAACTCCTTCTTGATTACAATTATTTTCTTTGATTTCTTTTAAAGCAACAAATTTCTCGTTCAGTGTTGTACCTGCATTCACCAAAAAACTGTTATTTTTAAAAAGATAAGACTTTTCGGTCTCTTTTGATGCTTCAAGCACCAATCTCCCATCATCAACTTTCTGGACATCAATAGATCCTGTTTTGCACTGCTAGATGCTTCCATCTTCATCCTGCTGGATCAATATTTCTGTCTCCTTTTTGTCTCTATGGACACAACTCCCTTGCTGCTCTTGATCTTTCATCTCAACTCCAAATAATTTCCTCTCAACTTCTCTGACTTTGACATCATATCTATTAATGTCGCTTTCTGTACATACACTTACATTATTATCTGAAAAGTTATAACATTCATTCAACTCTATAAACATTTCATCTCTATCATGCATAGTAACTGTAATTTCTTCTGGATCAGGTTCTGCAAGTTTTACTTCTCCATTAGGTTCCTTAAGCCATCGTTCCAAGAACTCAATTTCCATATGAAATATTTCCAACACTTTATCACCACCGTTATTCCCTGTTTCATCCTTCTTCTGGAAATCTTCCTGAGTTGTCCTGGTTTTTGTTCCATCACATTGTAAAATTTCGTCAGCAAATTCATTAAAAAAATACATTTGTTTACCTCTTTGTAATATCTCTTCAACATTTCTACTATGCTCTTGCTCCATAACAGCTTCAACTGGTTGTCTTACCCCAACAAGAATTCATTGATGATTTGTTCTTGCTACAACAAATCAGTACCTTCCTCCTCTGAAAGGCATTCTACATCACACTTTACCTCAAGAGTTTCATTCTTCTCTATGACAGTTCCATCAGACTGTTCACCATCTCATGCACATCCTGCAAACATACATAAACTGTGACAAAAAATACAAGGCTTCATAGCCTCATCTTCTTCTCTCGCTGACACATCTTCAGACTCTTCTGAACTATCCCAATAGTTCATGAGATCTTCCTGATTGATCTCTTCACCCAGAATTTCACCCTGTTCCAGGTCACAAATGGAAACATCCATTTTTAACTCAGCCTCTCTGAGTTCTTCACACCTCAACATCTACTCAAGCTTCCTCATCTCTTCCATCAACTGTATGTTTACTTGATTTTCCCTCTTTGCGTGTAGTCTCTACCACTTTACCTTCTTTCTCATGGTCCAACCATGTGTCCTGTCTTTCACATTTTCCTACAACAACTCCATTAACAGTTCAAGGTGAACTATTATCTCAGCTTATCATGCTCATAATATTCATTTGTTAACTACTCACATATGCCACTTACCTTGGCATTTTCCTTCTTCTTCCTTCTGTTGTGATCTTCATCAGATCTTCTGAAATGACTATCAACATCCATTTTCTCCTCCTTTGTGAACTTCATCTGTTCATGTGTGGATTTCATTCAATCCTCCTTTCAAAAATCCTTCACACTTGTCGTTCGTCAAAAATTCAAGTTCTCCTCCTACACTTGACTTCTCCTGGTTCTCTATCTTGGAACCAATCTCTGGCAACCCTATTGTCACTTTGCTGCAAACAAAACTTTAGTAACTCATGTGTTACAATGACCAATTCTTTGGGTGTCAAGCTCTGCTGATCATGCACCTAATTACATTCAGACTTTTGACTTAGCTTATGACTCTTTGACTTCAGATTACACCAATTCTTTGTCTTGGATGAGAATACTCAATATTACTCAAACTATCCAAACTTTCATTTGACTCTAACATCTATTTTGACTTCAAGCTTTGCCCCAATAATTATGATAGTGGATATTTTGACTTAATTCAATTTTTACAATCCTCCAACAAACATACACTCCTAATAGATTTTAGGATGTAAAATCTCCACTCTCTCTCATACTTGTGAAAAATCATCAGTTTCCCATTATCATTTCACATGATATTGAAGTCTTTAGTTGAAAATGCAATTCAGGTTTTTCAAGATTTATTTTAAGGTGAAAATAAATAAACCATTCAATGTTCAATGTTCAAAAATACCTTCCTGAATTATCATACCTCATGCTCCTGTTAAGGTTATTAATAAACCTTTCTCTCTGCAATCTCAATTTTCTGGTTTCCACTCTTCTGTGTCGTCTTTGTCACTATAAATACTCACATACCCATCAACTCGTCATCTTAATGCAAACATTTCCCTACACTTTTATGCACCATACAACATCAATTCACATATCTTCACCTGTGTACAAAGAACATGTTTTTAACCTCTTCGATGAATAATGTACAACTCATACATCACCTTCATTCTAAATAACACCTCTTAGATGCCGCCACATGATGGTAAAACAAAGATTTTAAAACGTCAAGCAATTATGTTTTCAATCACTAATCAAAATAATTCTCCTTTTTCCAATTATAGGCTTTGGTCCAAAATGACTTAACCAAAACTGTGAAGAATCCATATTATACATAATAAACCCTCTCACATAAAAATGCATTTTTCTCTTTATATCACCCATGATTAACACATTTTCCATTCATTTATACTTCCATATTTTCAACATTTCCACTCTTTCATAACATTCACAAAATATCACCTCTCGAGTATGGCAAGGAAATTTAATCATCCAAATTTTAAAATACCTCTACTCAATGAATATTGATTCATTCAATGAGCACTTACCTTAAGCTTCCTCTGTGTTTTGTATATTAAAACCTCTATCTTAGACTCTCATACTCCACAATCTAGCGTTGCTGGAAATTTTGAGACCATCCATTTTCTTTGGTTAACAAACATGTCAATGAATTTATATACAGCCTACACTTAATACCAACTCACCTCGATTCATTGCTCATATGCGCTCACAAATCCGCTTTGCTGTTCAATAATGCCAATAAAAATTAATATGGGTCCACACTGTCCCAACTTACCTCTTCAAAGCTGTGTGAAAACCCTTGTTGGTTTTCAAAACTGTCCTCTCAATTCTGCTTCTTAGCCATTCCTGGTTCCAACTCTTTGGACCGGTTGACTTACGGTTCTTCATAGCTGTATGCAAACTCAAGTTATTACAATAATAGATGAGTCCTCAAAGGACCATTGTTATTGTATATAATAATAACATGATTAAAAAATACAATTGGAATCCATAAAAAAAACATTCAACTCAGTATTGAGCCAACGCTCATCTCATACAAATCCAACACGGAAATTTCAAGCCCGCTCATGGCATTTACCATCGGTATTCCACCCAAAAATGGTGAAGACGTAGCGTCCAACCTATAGCATAGTCTGTTGTGTGTAGTTATATGTCACAGGCTTGTTCTTATGAACGCCCACACCACGACTCTGTGGTATTACAACGTGCCACCTTCCAGACATACACCTGCTCGAATTCTTAACCACATGTCGTCCCATGTGTTAACTCCAAACACATCAAGACTGGTTGATTGAATCCACAACGTCACACTTGCATGGAAAAAATGGAGATCAGTTTAATTCTTGCGTAATTCCTCAACATCGACATTAAAGGCTTACGCAGCTTACGCAGCCTCCACGAGTTTTTAAACACTGGTCTTCCAAGATTTCACGACCAAAACGATCCCGCATTGTGGCACAATTGGTTGCTATGGATCATATGTCACGCTGTTCATTTCACTGTGACATGTTACTTCAAAAATTTCAACCAAACCTCTGCAACATACAGTGACTGATCTCAAGTTACTTCAAACCACACTTCCGCAGCATCCCGTGATTGCTCTCGTGGACATTACCCTTGGGCTATGTGCCTTGCTTGACACCTTTGTAGAAAATTGGGACTGTATGCGGCCAGGTATCACACCTGTGCTCATGATAGGCCACGTCCTACGTGCAATGGCATCCATCTACTTACACCATACTTCCATTTGTGTGCTTTGTGTGAAGCCACACCACCGTAGCGTCCTGTGTGGTTTGTATACACCACACCACACTTTACTGTGTGGTCATACCACAGTTGCGTTCATTGCATGCTCATACCATGGCTCCATGGCTCCACTTCACTATGGGTTCATACCACAGTTACGTTCATGCCACACTTGCACTATGTTTAATGACACGCTCATATCACATCTGTACTTGTGTGGTTCTTGTAATGCCACACCACGCTTGTGGTATTACAACGACCACACTTCGGCTCTTCTTCACGGCCCACACACATTCTATATGTAGGATTATATCATTTCGACCTTACAACTGCTACGAACTATAATTTCAACCATGGCTTGTCATCCAACGTGATATATCCTCAAATGAATTAACATCTGAACTACCAAATGCGCTAATTTCTTCTTGCAGATTCATGATTTCCACTTGTAGTAGTCTTGTGGTTTCAACCGTGCCTTACTACAATGTATTGCCCTTCTGCAATTTTTTTCTCTCTCTCCCAATTGAATCAACCTCCCACGCATTCTCTTAACCTTAACGAGCAACCTCCATGCATTTCAGATTTAATACTACTCCATCAATTTTCACCAAATAGATTTGGCTTCATCGCACACCTACTCCTGCAAATTAACACACTTGTCTAGGCAGAGTCAAAACAAAACATAGAACAAGCATTTTTCAATCTCTGATACCAAATGATGCCAGGGTACTCGGTTAAACAGATCCTAGCATATAAAAAAAACTCATTTTCTTCCAATCCAAATTATGATTCTTTGTTAAAACCACATCATATTCATTTCAAGAAATACATATGAAGGAAAGAGAGCCACACAAACAAAATACTGATATAAAACATAAAAACCCTTCGGCCAAATATTACAATGGGTGGTCTCTTGGCTCTTGGCCCTTCAAACCATTTCTCACTCTCTCTGTATTCATCACTTCCTCACTTCTCTTCGTGTCTTTTCACACTCTCCCAAGCTACATATTTATACATAAATATGAATTTATTCCACTCCATAATTTCCTCCACACAAATCTCAACTTAAAATCTAATTTAGATTTATCTTTTTTTTGGACTAAACTAAGTCCCATTTATCGAATTCCTCATCCCTAGATTATCTACCTAATTCAACTCCACTCATATCCTTAATTATTTAAGGAATATTTACAATAATCCTCACATTTATATTTTCTCTCCTAATTTATTAAAAATGAGGAAATTAATTAAAAAAATAATTAAAATATCTCACCCACTTAATTACATAAATGATAATGAAAATTTAGCTTTGATGCTCCTGCATCATGACCCCTATGTCATGCACACCTTTAGATGTGGCAAGACTCATCCAATTATGAGTATGTGCCCTCTCCTTTTCCAACTAATAAAATAAAAGCACTGTGAACTTTTGAGGAATCAATCTACACCCCTGAATGTATGTGTAGTAGGAGCTGATATTGGGTGGTGGGCTAGGGTTTCGCACTATAGGTACATATTTGAGGACCGATTTTGGTGAGGTGGGCTCTTCCTTGTCATATTTTTCTCCCTATTTTTCATTTTTTCCTTCATCTTATGCCTTGTCCTAAACTTCTTTGACCTCTTTCCCATCTATGGTTGTCTTTTCTTCCTCAAGCAAGGCCTTTTTTCTCTAATTTTGGATATGTTGGAGTTTCTTGTAACAAAAACAAATTTTCCTATAACAAAATATATTTTTCTTGTTGAAGACTCTCTTTTCCTTGTTTTTCTCTCTTTTCAATCTTTGGAGGGTCTTTTGGGATTTCATGAGGTGTATGGGATGCCAACCTTGTTGAGTGTCTCTTGATGTAGGTTACAGGGGTCCTCACAGGTGAGGTGACCTCTTGCACCCTTCCTTCCTCTAATATTATTTCATAATCTTTCTTTGGCGATTCCTAAATTGAAATAGGGCTCTCGGTGGGAGTCTATGGTTTCCCTTGCCCCATCCTTTGACTCTTCCTAGTCTTGAAATACATAGGTGTTTTCCTCTTCCTTATTTATTTTTTGATAGGTGTGCTGAAGGTGTTTAGGGTAGAAATCAATTCCTGATTTGTAATTTTTGGTGACATGCTGGTATCTTGAGGGGAAGTTTCGCTTCCTAGGATAGTGTCCAATCCTTTCTTTTCCTTATTATTTTCTTCCTCCTTCCTCTTAGATTTTTCTTTCTTTGTCTCTATTGTCTCTTTGTTTTATGCTTCAATATCCATACCTTCTTTTTCTTCCTCATCTTCTACCTCCTCTTTAGCCTCTTCTTCTTCTTCTCCCACCTCCCTCTCTATAAGGCTAGAAGAAGAGGTTTGCCCTATTTGGGTAGCTATGAAGGCTTCCCTATCCATATCTATGAAAGAAGACCAAGATACATGTAGGTTTAATCTTCTCAAAGCATCATTCACTATCACTTTTATGAGGCCATGATGTGCCAAGTACTGGTATTTTCTTTGCCTCGCCTTATTTCTGATGTCAGTTATGGAGTTTAGGAGGAAATGAGGGATGCTTAATCTCTTTTCTGGAGGGAGCTATCCTTGAAACCTAAGTTCATTCAACAATATGAAATGATACCCATAGACCACTCTAAGTCTGCCTTCACAAAAAATAAAATTCATGATATGGAAGGCTACTTCATCCCAGGGGTATGGAAGGTTTTCTCTCCTCACTCCATTTTTGTCTTCAATGTGTTCTTCTCCTGGCAGAAAGAATATTTTCTTGGTTGTAGTGCTAGGCATTCTTTCCTTAACCCATTTGAATCGTAAGGGAAAATTTGTAACTATTCTTATGAGTTCAGGTGATAGTGTGATGGCTAGGCCTCTAACCACAGTGGTGGCTCTCTCCTATGAGTGTGATTGCAAAGCCACTACAAATTGTCAAGCTATATCTTCACCAAAACCTTTCAAAAGCTCGAAGAAACCTAGCCATTGGTGATTTATGAAGATTTCCATGACTTGAGGATGCTGCCTAATTCTCTTAATGTCAGTGGGCTCCCTTCTGTTGAATCCCCCTCCCATTTTAATGGTTCTGATATGAAGGCGATGAGATCTTTGAGAGTTATGTGAATATTTCTTGGAGATGGAGGTATTTAAACAAATTCAATTTTTTACCCTTTAATTGCCAAATTTAACTTGTTGTGAGTCAATTTCATGGATAAATATTAGTGTTGGAGGATGAAAACCACTTCCCTTTGTCCTATGGTGTTTTTTATTGAGGGATGGTGGCTTTGGGAAGCAATTTTACCCACATGTGACTCTGTGTTTCCCTCTGTACCCTTTTTGATCTTCCTTTGAAGTTTCCTGTATAAAATCCATGTTTCTTATAGCACGATGGTGCATGCAAGCTCTAATCTCAACGTTGCTCTCCCTAATGGCTCCCATTTCTCTCCTTATTTTGTTTCTCTTCGAAATTCTCAGTGAAATGGTGAAAATGAGACAGAAATCACCATTATGGAATTTTTAACTAAATTTGGAGCATTGTGCTAACTCATACTTAACACAAGTTTCCCTCTTTGAGACCATTGCTCCCACTCCAGTTAATGATTTATGAGCCCTGTAATCACCTTCTTCATACCCATTCTTCCTCTTGACATGATTTTACTTGCCCATGTGGCATGTACTTTTACTTTTCCTCCAGTTTAACTTTACGAAGGTGGCCAAGTTGCTGGCCACCTTTTTTCCTTTTAAATTTCTAAAACTCGACATTAAACCATTTTGGTCACTATGAATTCATAGCGAGAGGTGAAGGGACATAACTAAGCCTACCTAATGCTATTGTGGTGTTGAATGAGCTAGTGCAAGGAGATGGAGCTGGTGGTTGCAACCATGATCTCTTATTTGCTGTATTTTTACTTTCTTGTTTATTTTCTGAGTGAGCAGCTTTTTCTGAGTGAGTTTCTTGTCTTTTCCTGGGTGAGATGCTTAATATTTTTCTTTTTATTTTTGCAGGTGCTGCATGGAGGTCTTAAAGTGCTATGGATGGTGTGATTTCCCTCCTGGAGTCTATTGGTGGTATTTTGGAGTCATCCTCATCAACTTTTATTCATATTTTGGCCATGTTGTGCCACACACAGATTTTATACAAAAAAATTTCCAATTCCTGTAGCAGTCTTCTTCTTGCCTCTTGCTTCAATTTTTTAAAAAATGGAGGGAAATGGTTTATGGAGGCTAGTAAGGAAGTCATTGAATTAATGGGGTGGATGATAGGTGAGTGAAGAGGTCTCATGCCAAGTTTCAAATGATCTAGTTGCTAATGGTGCAACATAAGGTTTAGAGAGTGAATCCTTGTGCATGGAGTGAAATAAGGAGTTGGGAATGGTAGGTATAGGAAAAACATAAATTATCATGCTCTCCTTGAAGTTCAAAAATACTTGAGATAGCTTCTTCCTTCATGAATGAGTTTCATGTAGCATTTATAGGAGTTTATTGTAGTGCTATAGGAATCCTGTAGCTACTAGATTTGGCTGTAGAAATTACAGTTAGGAGAGGAAAAGTGAAATTTTTTCCTGAGGGGTGAAATGGATGAATGGGGTATGTTGGAGTGGCTCATGGAGTGTGCAAGTAGAGGATAAGGAGAAATGAAGAGAAACTTCTCCTATAGATCCCAAAAACCATCTTTGATCAATAACCTACAAAACATAAAAAAAATAAGTGCATAGGTATTTTTTCCTTCTTTTTCCTTTTTCCTTATTTTTTTTCTTTATTTCCTTTCTTTATTTTTTTTTTAAAGAAATTGGGCTTCCTCCACAGAATTTTTCAACCCACATGCCTACCTTGGGCGCCTCTTTTTCAGTTTTTTTCTTTTCATCTGTTTCTTTTTTTGCTCCAGGATTGCCTCATGGAGGTTTTTAACCCTGAAGTTGGCCTTGGGTGCCTCAGAGAGGTTTTCACCCATGCCTCTTTATTTTTATTTTTTATTTTTTATTTTTTAGGAGGGGGAGGTGCTAGAAACTATGGAGTCTCCCATGACATACACCTCCATGTTTATTGAATTTATAAAATCTAGTCTAGATAAGGGATTTTTTTAAACCTTAAGCCTATAACCATTGACAAGTTGGGGAATTCCTTCCTCATCTATGGTTCTGATCTGAACTGCGCCACTATCCTAAAATTGTTCCGCTTTGTAGGGTCCCATCCATCTTATCATTATTTTTCCTTTGAAATCCTTAAACCTTGAGTCATACAACAGTGCTCAATCTCCTTCTTGAAAGATATTTTCCTTAATGTACTTGTCATGCCAGACCTTCCTTTGCAGCTGAATCACTTCTGTGTGAAGGAGTGCTTGCATCCTGAACTCATCCAATCCATTTAATTAAAACAACCTCTCTTGTTAGGCATTTGATATATCTAGGTGTAGCTGAGCTTCCATCCTTAAGGTGTTGAATTCACATTCAATTGAAAGCAGAGCTTTCTTGCAATAGACCAGGTCATAAGGTTGTTGTTTTCCAAGTAGTATTGTAGGCCCAAGTAGCTTCTACTAATCTATCCACCCAATATTTTCTACTACTGCTAACTACCTTGGTGAGGATATTCTCCAAGGCCCTATTGGTCACTTTAAATTTCCCATTTTCTTGAGGGTGGTAGGCAGTGGACATCTTATGATTTATCTTGTGCCTCCTCAGAAGATTCTCAATGAGATGAGATGTGAATTGTGCCCCTTGATTAGTGACTACCTTTCTCGGGTATCCAAATTTGTAAAACACATTCTCTCTTAGAAATTCTAATAATTTCTCCTCGGTTTATACCTTCACAACTTTTGTTTCAGCCCACTTTGTCAGGTAGTTAGTGTAGACTATGATATACTTTTTTTGGCCATATGGTGGATCAATAGGTCCAATTAATTCCATGACCCACTTTTTGAATGGCTCAAGAGCCACTTGAGGGTGAAAAGGCATCTCATCCCTCTGTGTATGTTTCCCCATACTTTGGCATTGGTCACACCTGCTAGTGTATCTTTTGGAATCCTAGTGAAGGGTAGGCCAATAGTAACCTGTCTGCAAAACTTTGAAGGCGGTCCTTTTTGCAGAAAAGTGGCCTCCAAAAGGGCTATCATGACATGCAGAGAGGATATTCATCTATTACATATCTTCTGATAATTTGGTGAGGGCCTATCTTGAAGATATTCCCCCCAATCCATGTGAAAGGGGCACTTTTTCTCATGATCTTACTTTTCTCCTTGAATGAGAGGTTAGGAGGGAACTTTTCAGCAACAAAGTAGTTATCTATGTCAGAAAACCATGGTCAGAGTGTTGAGATAGAAAATATATTTTCATCTGGAAGCTAATCATCCACCATTCCTTCTTCATCTACAGATAGAGCTAACATGGATAAAAGATCTGCAACAACATTCTCCTTTCCAGGTTTATCAACAATGGTTAGGTAAAACCGTTGTAATAGTAACAACCATCTAATTATTGTAGCATTAACATCTAATTTTTTATTTAAATATTTGATAGTTGCATGGTCAGTGTGTACAAAGGTTTGATAACCAGTGGCATAATGTCTAAATTTTTTTAAACCATGGAAAATAGCTAACACCTCCTTCTCTATGACATTGTAATTGAATTTGGCCTTGGACAAGTTCTTATTGATGAAATAGATTGCATAATGTAATTTGTATTCTAACTACCCCAATGCTACCCCCACAACTTTGTATGATGCATTGGTGTGGATGTGGAAATGAAAAGTCCAATTTGGACCTCAGAGAATGGGGGCGATAGTCAACATTCTCTTAATGAGCTCAAAAGCTTCTTGACAAAGACTGGACCAAGTAAACTCACAATATTTGGCCAACAAACCAAATAGTGGTGAAGCCAACTTGATGAAATATTTGATGAACGTTCTATAATAGCCATCTAACCCCAAGAAACTCCTGACATCTCTCTTATTTTGAGTAGCAGGTACCGTTTTGATGAACGTGATTTTTCTCGGGTCCACCTATATTCCTGCTTGGGAGATTGAGTCCCCAATACAACTCTTTCTCTTTTCAGGAATTCACACTTTTCGAGGCTCAGGGAGTGATGCATCTCAATGCATCTTCTAAGCACATTTCCCAAATTGGAGACAACTTCCTGTAAGTCATCCCCCTAGGGTGTGAAATCATCCATGTAGATTTCAACTGAGTAATTGACTAGCTCAGAGAAAATACTTAAGACAACTCTTTGGAAGGTAGTTAGGGAATTGCACAGCCCAAAGGGTAGGACTCGGTAAGCGAAGGTACCCCAAGGGAATGTGAAAGTAGTATTGTCTTAATATTTATGGCTGATTTGGATCTGGTTATACCCACTTAACCCATCTAAGAAGGAAAATAAATTCTTTCCTACAAGGCCATCCACGACTTGGTCTATAAAGGGAAAAGAGAAATGGTCCTTCTTGGTGGATTTGTTAAGTTCCTGATAACCAACACATATTCACCATTTTCAATTCTTATTTGGGACTAGGACAAGAGGGGATACCCACTCACTTCCTAATATAGGATAAATGAAACTTGCATCCAACAATTTTAGTAGTACTTCCTTGACTATGTCTATTAAATCTGGGTTCATCTGCCTTTGGATTTAGCACATAGGCTTGAATCCTTCCTTAATGTAAATATGATGTTTTCATACTAAGGGATGCACCCCTTTCATGTCGTTGTAATCCCAAGAAAATTCATCCAGGTTTTCTTTCAAAAGATGGCATAACTACTTTTCTTCTTTATCTAGGAGGTTTGAGTTAATTTTTAGAGATTTGGATGGGCCAAACTCCATATCCTTAGTGGTTTCAAAGGTTGAATCAACTAAGTGCAGTTCCATCCAAGGGAGGCTTTCAAATTCTTTGACTAGGCTTTCAACTAGGTTGTTAGTGGGGGACTGATTTTGAATGACATGGTTCATGAGTTCATCTTCATCAAGCTTCCCCTCCTCTAAGAACATCATCTATGGTACAAATAGGGGTACTATTGTATACCTCAAATTATTCATTATCCAACCATATAGGTAGATCATGATCAATCGAAGGCTGGGCAGGAGGATATAACATCAGTTGTTTAAAAAAGTGCCCATTCTTAATGGTCATGTTTCAGGCATGACAACTGATATAAGCATCGATAGTGGCTAAAAAAGGTCTCCCTAAGATGAGAGGATATCCATTGAACTTGGTTTTTGGCTATAGAGACAAAAAATCTGTAGGATACTCCCAAGAGTCAACTGAAACCATAACATCCTCAAAAATTCCTTCCGTATTTACTCTAGATCGATCTGCAAGTTGCATAATTGTTGTGGTTTTCCTCAAAGTCCCTTGGAGGCTGAGTTTCAACATAGTTTCCTTGGTCATAAAATTGATGGCATCCCCAAGATGAAATAGAGTATTGGGGACCATGAAACCATCTATGTGAACATCTACAACTGGACTGCCAGGTTCCAGGTACTTTGGAAAGATCACCCTTCCCAGCATTAAGTCAGACAGTTGTCCTACTACATTGATGCTGGGGGTATATTTCTTCTTTCTCCTAGGTTTCTTGAAGAAATTTTCCTTGATGAGCCTATTGTAAATAGGGACATCCTTAATGGCCTGGAGAAGGGGTATTTTTACACACAAAATTTTCAATTCTCCCAGAAGTTTGGTCTCCTCTAGGGTGTGATGACTGGAATGGATCAAGTGCTCAGGAAAAGGAGGTTGCTAGACCTGAATGTTACTTTTTTCCTTTTCCTCCTCAACCTCTACAGGTGGATATGGAGGGTGGTTTTCTACGAGTACTCTTCCCGACCTGAGATTAATCTCATGTATCTCCATAGAAAAAGATGGATATGCTATCTCTCCACTATAAACCCGCTATGTCTGTCTATTGTTCGGGTTCAAATTGGGCTGTGCAGGCATATGAGGTAGCTTGGGTGGAGAAGCATGAGTAACCTAAGGTTTCGGTTGGGGTGGAAGCATTAGAGCAGGTGGTTGATTATGTTGAGGCCTCCACCCTTGGGATGGGTTGTTCCATTGAGGTTGTTGAGGAACATACTATTGAAATGGTTAGTTCACATGCTGAGAATGATATGGAGCATTCTAAGGCCAAGTAGGGAAGTAGGCCAGGATGAAGGAGTGGGGGTGTACCGAGATTGCATGAGTGCATTCTGATTATTGTCATAGTAAGAATAAGGTGCACCTTGCATACCATACTAATATGACCTAGGACCTTGAGGCCTTCTATGGTTGATGAAACATAGTTGCTCTGGTCCTACTTCCCCAGCTCGATATACAGCTTTGAGTCTAGCTAAGGAGGGACACTTTTCTATGGCATGATTCTCCTAAAAAACTAAGCAAACCTCTATGAAATTTAATGGACATTCATTTCTAGGGTGTTTTCTAGTCATTCTAGGGAAAAATATAGCCAAGTCTCTTTCTTCTTCCTCTTGCTTCTTCTTGACCTTCATTAGGTCTATTTTCAAGGAAAAGGAGTGCAGCATGTCACTCTTTAAGTCCTCCATCATATTTCTAATCTCATGTTTGATGGAGGTGGAAGAGGAAGGGGTATTGGTTGTACTTTGGCTAGCTATTCATTTCTTCCTAGCTTCCCTAGAATGGTTCTTGAAGACACTATTGATTGTCTCATAAGGAAACTTGTAGATATACCCTCCTAATAACATATTGAGGGTTTCTATCACCTCCTCCCTTATCCCTTAGAAAAGTACTAATTTAAGTGATCTGGGATCAAGGTTACAGTTGCCTCTCTTATATTCTAACTGGAACCTCTCTTCATAACCCTCTAGGGATTCATCAAGCCCTAGAGTCATCCTGAATATCTCATATTTAGTTTCCTTGGACCTACAGTAGTCCTTGTACTTGTTGTTGAAGGCCTCTTTCATTTATGCCTAGGTAGTGATGTTGTTCCCAGGTAGACCCATGAATGAGTGCAAAACTACATCCTTAAGGGTAGATGTGAATAGCTTCCACTTTTAATCATCTGAGGCATAGTCATAGGTTCTACAGACAACAACAAATTCAAACATGAATGTGTCAATATCTTCAGAGGTAAGTCCATGGAAGTGTGGAAGGGAGGAGGGGCTAATGTTCTTCATTTTAGTTTCCCCATTTTCCTCTCTAATGGGAAAGGCTCCATGTGCTTCAGTTTCAGCCATGATTTGAATAGGTGAAGTAGGTTCCTCTTCTGAAACAAAATATTCTTCTTCTCCAATAGTTTCTTCAAAATTTTCAGAAGGTCCGCCTATGGTGTGTTCAACCTCACAACCACTGAAGAAGAGTGAAGGGTGACTATGTGATTATGTGGGGGTTTTAGGTAAAAAAATTCCTTGAGTATACCTACTCCTATGCAACATGAAAATCATATTTGTTTTTTTATTTTTCAATATTTTTGAAACAAAATTTAAAATTAAAGCAGAAAATAATGCTAAAAACAAAATCAAAGCATCTACTAGACATCTCCTCGACAACAATGCCAAATCGTGGTGAGCCTTCATATGCACCAAGAGTGTTGCAACTCCCAGAGGCTTCCCTACTTTACTTTATCAAATCGGGGTTCATACAAACTTGGAGGTGACAATGTTATACACACAACAGATTCATTCTACTCATGTCATCCTCTTCGAAGCTCTACGAAAGGGTGTTATTTTTAGGGTTTCTAGATGAAGTCTATCACACTTCTGAATTTATACCTAGGGATAAAAATGATTCAAATCCATTACTCTATCAGAAAGCAAAGAAATATTCTACAACAATAAAGTACATCTAACTACCCTGTAATGAAAGAAATCTACACATTAAGCTATGATCAGAAGTGGAAGCAACCTAGGCATCTTGCATGAAGTAAATTGTTGAATTGAAATTTCATAAAGGAAACTAACATAATCATACTTTGTTGGGGAAAATGGCTAAACACACTCTGTCTAATCTATATTCTATCTATCATGCTTTTAATCATGCAACTATTCATGACCTAACTATGCTTTTAAATGATTTTTTTTGCAGCTAGGAGGAGAAATCGTTAAGGTGGCTTATGGAAGGCTTGAACTCATTGGTGCAAGGATGAAGGTGTATGGCTGGTTTTGGTAGGTTTGGATGAGGTGGATGGTGATTTATGAGCTTAAGGAGGGGGCCACTGGTACTATTGCAAGTGTTGATACAGGTTTCCTGTACTGCTATAGGAAAGTCTTGAATTGCTACAGGAAACAATCCAAGGGAAATCTGAGGCAAAAAATGGGTGAGAAAAGGGTAGTTAAGGTGGATTGAAGGTTTTTTTGGATGAGTGGAATATGGCCAACCCATTGGCAAAGCTCAAAAACTCTTGATAATCCTATATTTCACCTCTAGGGTTTTCTCACGGTATGAAGATGAAAAGTCTAAAAACATGGCTGGTGACATTTTTTAGGAAAATAAGGCTGATGAAGGGTGAGAAATTAAGCTGAAGGTGTTGGTGAAGTCCTCCTTTGTTGTGCTAATTGAACCTACAAGAAAAATACCTGCTCATGCTCTAAATATTGACAAATTCATGATGAAGGAAATGGAAAAGATGGGTTGAATTTGGAAATAAAATATACTTTAGCCTACAAACAAAGATCTAACAAAATATTCTAAACATATTCATGGCATTACAACAACCTAAATATTTGTTAGAATGAATTATTAATGCGAGTGTACAAAAAGAGATTACTTTAACTTCACATGAAAAACAACCCTAACAACAAAGATGGTTGTCTAACTTCCTTAGATCTGCAATAGATAGTCGAAACAAATGCAACAAAAACCCATATCTATGCAGTAAAAGTAGATAAAAAATAAATTGAAATAAGGGCTTTTCCAAATATCCAATGGAGAAGACAAGATATATCAAGAATTTTATGTATATTAACACCTGGGAAGGGAACAAAGAATGATGTTACTAGTCCCCCTCAATGGGATGGGTTCTTGGTTGTCCTCAATGCTTTAGATCTAGAAGTTTCTCTCTCTCAATGGTGTAGAAAACCCAAGACGTGTTGAAATCTATGGGAGCTCAAGAAGAAAAATAATAATAAAAATCCATCAGAGTATGACAATGAAAAAAGGATCAAAGTCCGACCATGATAAAAGGATCAAAGGTCAATAATGAATGGAAAACCCTCCTATTTATAACAAAATATTGAGCTATCCTTGATAATGGTGCATAATAAAATATTATTAACCAAGATCTACGTCTAACTGCTTGGAATATTTTATTATATTTTGTTGGAGTGAAAAGGAATTTAAATTGGTTAAATCCCTTTATTTAGAAATAATAAATAAATAAATGAATTATTTATTATTTCAAGGATGGGGTTAAGAAATAATTTAACAAATAATGACTTATTTTACTATTCCTAAATGATTTAGTCAAATTTAGTAAGGAATATTAATTAAATAATGATTTAGTTAATTATTCCTAGAGAATAATAAGGTAAACCATGATTTATCTAATTATTTCTCATTAATTAGGTTAAATATAACCAGGAATATTATTTAAACACTGGTTTAATTAATTATTCCTAGAGGAAAATTGTAATATTCCAAATTAGGAAAAATAGGAATATAGATCATAAAACTGGAAAATGCAGTAAAATATCAATACATCAATAGGAGTAGATCATAGAGCCATTTTATTACACATTGTAGTAGGAGAATGAGTACAAGATCCTGAGGAAAAAGAGACTCAAGCTAGGAAAAACAAGCCTCAAATGACCCAATGCATAAAATATGAAATGCTGCTGCTACAATAGAATGTCAGAAGAAATATGACCGCACAGTCCTATGGAGAATAACTGCAGGGTATAACTGAAAATATAAAGAACTGCTGATATAATTCTTAGAAAAATCCAGAATCAGAGATCTAGGCTTCCTAGCACCATTCCAAGACAACCCAGAAGGGGTTTCTGGAAATACACGAGATGAAAAGTGCATCCCTATGGCTGAATAATGCACTGCAACTAGATAAATTCCAGAAGGTGGCTAATATGATGCAATATTAGCTAATACTCCTCCAAATAGATCCTCTGGATGAAGGGATTCTCCCATCACTAGAAAACAAACTCACAAACTTGGGCACTTGTAATATCCCAAAAGGAAGAATGCAGTAATACTGAAACAGAATATAAGAACTTCAGAAAAGTAAACAATAAATCTATATACACATCAGAATGCACAAAAATAGTTGCGCCATTATATTGGAGGTGCACAAATCAAGTACAACAGTGCTTAAAATATGAGACACTCAAGCCACAAGGGTGGCCTAGAATGACCTTGCCATGATATCCCAAGAGGGACTGCGTAACTACTCCTCTGCTAGAAGGTAAACTGTGTTTTCCCTACTGCAACTATAGGGACTGCAATGCTCAAAAGATAAAAATTTAGGTCTAGGAATAATGGGAGCTATGATGATGCTGAAATTGTAGATCTGGTCTCTATGATGGATTCCCAAGATAACCCGAAAATCTGTAGGTCTAAGAAAACCACCCTCTTATGGCTTCACATGTATGATTTTGGGAATGCAGATCTGAAGCTAGATCTGATGATATGATGGCTACAATGATGTACAATCAGATCTATGCAAGAAGGGTTGATCCCTTCTCTAGATCCTTGGGCTAAAAGCTCAAGATCTGGCTCCTCCAATCTCCTCCACTGAGAATAGCGGCTCTAGGAACAACAGCTTCATAAAACTGCACTGTCAGAGAGGGAGGCTCAATGGCCTACTGCTAGATATGTCAAATCAACTCTCGAGTGATGGAAACAATATATCCAATGTGAGGAGGTGATCCTCACAGGATTTCCAGCTAAAATACTGGAAACTTCCTTCCTCCAATAGATCTACAGGACTGAACTGCGCAATCCTTGAAGGGACTATTGCTGCATGGAGGTAAAACCCAATGGCCTGAATGCTAGATGTATATTTGCTACTCCTGAAAGGCTGGATTTGAAGAAAAAAGTGGTAGGATGAATACTCCACTGGTTTCCTAGCTGAATGCTAGAAAAAACCTCCTGAAGATGGCACTAATGCCTGATATGGAATGAAGAACAATCCTCTTCCTTAGAGATCACTCAAAGGAAGAGGTGGGATTCTTGCTCGGGAACACCCTGCAAACTCTACTAAACAGCCCAAGTCTGCATAGAAATTTCCAAAGACGAATCTAGATATAAACATATCAAGAAATGAATAATACAAATCATGCCTTCCATTGTGCCTTCACCTTCATTATATGCATGAGCCTTGCATAGCCTAGGCCCACTCCAATATTGCGTTGTACATGTGGACATAAGTCTCCAAGGTTGACTGCGCTGTTGATCCATGTCTTCCATCATGTTCACATGGGGTGATTATCCCCTCCATCATGTGTGCATTAAATGTATCACTTCCTCCTCCATCTTATCATAAGTGCTTCATGATCTTCTTGAATGCACTATGATCTCAGTTGACCTTATCAAAGATCCTCATGGTTTTACATTTTAAAATCCATGATCTTAATTGACTGTTTCATCCTCCATAATAAATCTCATAAATGAGACATGATCTCCACTAATGGAGCTACTCCACTACTCCATGATTCTACATATAGATCTAAAATATCAACATACACACATTAAAAGTGGATTTTATTTGTCTTTGAGGTTTGTTTGTCCCTCCACCCTTTTATTTACTTAATTTATTAAGAAAATCAAGGATTCTAATATTCCAAATATGATGTGAAAATTTGGGAATATTACAGTTCCCCTCGGAAAAATGTTGCTTGTCCTCAAGAAACTCCAAAAATAGATGCAAATCCATCTATTCCCCCCCCCAAATGGCATCCACATAAGGAAGGCTTCCTCCATTTGCTGCGATGTGTTATGCATATTTGGTTCCAAAGTTGTCTTTCAAAAAGATATAGAATGACTTCCAAATACATGGTTAGATGTCCTCCTTCCACCATGAAGTACCAAGTGACAACCATATGATGTCCAACATCATCATGAATACATGAGATACATAAAATAAAGTGGCTCTTTCCACAAAGGAAAAGCTCCATCTCACAATACATCTCTTCATCCCATGCTTTATGAATGTGATTGAGCATTGATATGCTCTCATCCTTAGCCTTGTTGGCCTTGTTGGATCCACTGAGCATCTCTCCAAAGTTATGCAAAAGAAGAAGGAAATTATTTATATGGGTAGACAAAGATGTCAAACCATATTCTCCTAATGGTAACCACGGGACTAAGGCCCTTTTCTGCCATCCTCCATCTTCTCCATGTAAGATGGACAAGCCAAAATCTCCCAAAAGAAACCAAAGCAACAAGATATCTTGCTGCTTTCTCTCCTCCTCATGTGCATCATGGAGTATAAACATACTGATAGACATGTGGAATGTCACATCAGCCCAATACAAACAAACACCATCAATACAAATCATGAGAGAATCATACCAAGTTTTACCCAATACAAAACACATAGACATAAGAGATGTCATGTGGTGTTCAAACTCTCTCAAGGGAAACTAAAATGAACATGCCTTCTTTTGCTGCATTCTATCATTGATACACAAGGCATGAATCAGAAAAATATGAGCTATTGGGTAGTAACCATACTCACCCAAGAGAAGCCAACATAGCCATGCCTCCTTCTTCATTTCATAAGTGTTTCTCAAGACATGGATCAAAGAAATAGGAGCGTTTGGGTAGTGACAAAAATCTCCCAAGGGAAATCAACATAACCAAGCTTGCTGGCCCATGTCATATGTCTACAAGTGGTCATAGAACCCCTTGCTTATCATCCTCACCCACTCATCCCAATATGGATGATGAATGATGTGCTGCATAATCATGGTCTCCTCACTTTTTAGAATACCATCTTCCCCAAACTTATGAAGAAATTTTCACTTCATGAAATGTTGAAGTGCACCTCCAATGAGATCTCTCATTGAGAGATTATCTTTTCACCAAAGGTCCTCCAAAACCAATGAAGTTTTGGATCTGCTGGAGGTAGAAGTTTCTCTTTGAGCTGTGAGATGCTCATTGAGAAAGGATCACCTAGAAAGGAGAAAGGGTTCCTCATCTCAATATGTCTACCATTTTTCATCTTTACCTCCATGCTTCATGAGTGAAGCTACCTTCATAATGCTCCAATAATTATGGGGCCTCTTCATTTTCACAGCTGTTAAGTGAAAATGTTGTAGATTTGCATGGTAATACATGTGCTACCTCAAAAAAATTTACAATACTAATCTCATAACTAGTTATTGTACTTAGGATCATGTCCATCTCATTTTCTGAAAATCTACACTTCAACTCAAAGGGTTGAATGTAGTTCAACAATGATGAACTGGGATAGTTCTTAATCTCCTCCTTGATTGGATCAAGGTTCCTCCGCGCTGTGATATGTTGCTACCTCAAATCAACATTTTTTTCTAACCCTTGGTTATGCATTGGTCGTGATGGCATGTCCTTATAAGTTTCAATAAGATCTAGTAAAACAATATGTGATGAATGTTCATGCATACCTTGGATCAGCTTATGTGTGGAAACCTCTTGCTAGAACACAAGAGTTCTTCCAACCGAGACAATAGTGTCTCCAAATGCTAGTAAGAGTGATGGATGCTCTTATCCAAGCGTACCAGTGATGGAATATTCCTCCCCTTCCTCATGCATCTCCTGAATCATGCATGGGACTCTATGTGTCAAGAGCTCAAGACTATCTTACAAAGTTGCAAGTGTCTCTTCTCCGAATGCAAGTACTTCTGTAGCTGGTGGTGAATGTAATGACTTCTTGTCCAGAGTGACAAGATTGACATCCTCCTTTGTTTCCTTAGGAAATATCACTTTGTGACACATCTCTGTTCTTCTCTCATCAAATTCCTTCCTCAACTTGTGAAAGAAATATAAATATTTAGTCACCTTTGCATGCTCCATGTGACCAAACCACTAATCATTTGCTTCATCTAAAAGATGAAGTGCTACAATTTGAAAAAATTCTCCTTCAGCTACATGATGTAGCCTGAAAAATGCATCTAAATCCCTCCTCCAAGCTTTAACAGTGCTTGAGGAATATCCATCAAATGTATTCAAATAGAATCTATCATGCCTCTTTCTTCTATTGCTGCTATAGGATCCTCTTTCTTCTTTGATTTTGAGGAATTATTGGAGAGTTAGCTTCTCCTTGAATGCTCTAGACTGTGATTTTTACTCTTTAAGATATAGACTGAGAGTCTCATGATTCTCAGGTTCATTCCTTTCTTCATTTCTACACCTTTCACCTTCTCCAAAGAAAGTGGGAATAATGGATCTATGAGGAGATCTAGGATTCTCTGGTTTTCTTCTTTGCTAATAGGAAGTGCTTGGACCTTCCTCATCACATCTTCTTCTTGGATCTTCTTTCTATCCTTCCTTCTTCATTGGATTGACCTCCTTGGAGGGATCTTGCATGGACCTAAAGAAAGGAGTGGCATAATTTTCATCGTCCATGATAGATCTCATCTATCTGCTTCTTTTTTTGATGTAAAAGATGAAATGTCCACAAGTTGAGCCAAAGATCATGCTATGATACCACTGCAATATCAAAAAAGGAAGAATGCAGTAATAATGAAACACAATATAAGAATAGTAGAAAATTAAACAATAAATCTATATACACATCAGAATGCACAGAAATAGTTGAACCATTATATTGGAGGTGCACAAAGCAAGTACAACAGTGCTCAAAATATGAGACACTCAAGCCACAAGGGTGGCCTAGAATGACCCTGCAATGATATCCCAAGAGGGACTGCGTAACTGCTACTCTGCTAGAAGTTAAACTGCATTGTTCCTGCTGCAATTTTAGGGACTGCAACTTCCTAAAATATAAAAATTCATATCTAGGCAGAATGGGAGCTCCGATGATGCTGAAATTGTAGATTTGGGCTCTATGATGGATTCCCAAGATAACCTACAAGGGATTTCTCAGATCTGTAGGTCTAAGAAAACAAACCTCTCAGGGATTCACATGCATGCTGCTGGGAATGCAGATATGAAGCTAGATCTGATGATATGATGGCTGCAATGATGTACAATAAGATCTATGCAAGAAGGGCTAATCCCTTCTCTAGATCCTTGGGCTAAAATCTCAAGATCTAGCTCTTCCAATCTCCTCCACTAAAAATAGTTGTTGTAGGAACAACAACTTCAGAAAACTGCACTGTCGGAGAGGGAGGCTCAATAGCCTGCTGCTAGATATGTCAAATAATCTCCCGAGTGATGGAAACAATAGATCCGATGTGAGGAGGTGATCCCTCACAGGATTTCCAGCTGAAATACTGGAAACTTCCTTCCTCCAATAGATCTATAGGATTGAACTGTGGAATGCTTGAAGGGAATACTGCTACATGGAGGTAAAACCCAATGGCCTGAATGCTAGATGTAGATCTGCTACTTTTGAAAGGTTTGATCTAAAGAACAAAGTAGTAGGATGAATCCTCCACTGGTTTCCTAGATGAATGCTAGAAACATCCTCCCGAAGATGGCACTAATTCCTTATATGGAATGAAGAAAAATCCTCTTCCTTAGAGATCACTCAAAGGAAGAGGTGGGATTCCCACTCGGGAACACCCTGAAAACTCTGCTAAATAGCCCAAGTCTACATCGAAATGTCCTAAGACAAATCTAGATCTAAAAAGATCAAGAAATGAATAATCCAAATCATGCCTTCCATTATGCCTTCACCTTCATTATATGCATGAGCCTTCCATAGCTTAGGTCCACTCCAATACTACATTGTACATGTGGAAAAAGGTCTCCAAGGTTGACTGCGCTATTGATCCATGTCCTCCATCATTTTCACATGGGGTGATTACCCCCTCCATCATGTGTGCATTAAATGCATCACTTCCTCCACTATCTTATCATAAGTGCTTCATGATCTTCTTGAATGCACTATGATCTCAGTTGACCTTATCAAAGATCCTCATGATTTTACATTTTAAAATCCATGATCTTATTTGATTGTTTCATCCTCCATAATCAATCTCATAAATGGGACATGATCTCCATTAATGGAGCTGCTCCACTACTCCATGATTCTAGATCTAGATCTAAAATATCCACATACACACATTAAAAGTGGATTTTATTTACCTTTGAGGTTTTTGGGTCCCTCCACCCTTTTATTTACTTAATTTATTAAGAAAATCAAGGACTCTAATATTCCAAATATGCTGTGAAAATTTGGGAAGATTACAGCACTAAGCCCTCCACTACAACTGCCTTGCAAAATAACGTAGTTTCTGAAGGAGACTGCGCTGTTAAACATGGTTGAAGCTTGGCCTGATGATGTTTGGTGGAAATGAAGCTCAAGGAAACTCCCAATAGGTCTTACAGATGAAGGGATGTTCCCCTCACTAGAAAATAGGCTCACAAACTTGGGTACTTGACCCTCCTGTGCAACTGCCCTGCAAAATAACGCAATCCCTAAAGGAGACTGCACTGCTGATGATGGTTGAAGCTTGGCCTGATGCCTGATAGTGGAATGAATCTCAAATAAACCTCTCATGAGTGGGCACTTGAAGTCCCCGAGGATTAGGGTGGGATTTCTGCTTGGAAACACCCTTGTTCTAAACAGCACAACAGACTCTGTTAAACAGATGAAGCATGCAGAAAGTTATAAAAGACCAAACATAAACAATATTTAGAATTCCTTCTATGGCTGCCATCCCCTTCCTTATATTCTTGGTGAGCTTCCTCACCCCTGGTCCCACTCATTAAAGATGCTACTCTCATGCATACACTCCTCCATCATAACTAGTGTTGGCTTGAGGGGTCCTGACCTAGGTTCAGAGGTGAAGGTTTTCCAAAAAACCCCTATACTACTGGTCCTTTTGACAATGACCTGCTTGCGCAGGCCAAGGTCTCACCCAAAGTAGTATGGGAGGGTGATGGAACCAAGTTTCTGCACCCTAAGAGAGAGAGGTTAATTCAAGGCAGATCTAGGTCGCAGCTTATTAGGTTCGCATAGAATGAGTCTATTCACAGCTCTTTTAGCAGTGTAATTAGCATATAACCATAACAAAGCTATCAAATATAATTAGTAAATTTGCATCCACGTGTGTATTTCCAAATACCATCACAGAGCACTATAATTGTAGCCAATATCAGATCACAGATATACTCATGCTACTTCCAAAATACAAATACATTCGTAGCTTAAATAAATATCATAGATGCACTTCAGTAGTCAACAAAACTAATTCAGATAACACACATATAATTCAACTATACTTCGCATTCATTAATATCAAAGATCCACTTACAACCAAAACACAGCCCTCGCACACAGCCTAGCGGGGTCTGCACACAGCAAGATTGAGGATCTCTGCGCACACAGCCAGCAGGAGTCCTTACCCCAAACAACCCAACCAAATCTTAACAGTTCGCACGTAGCATTAATCTATTGGCTTACTTACCTACTAGACCCAACTATCTATCTATTTATAATATCGTAGACTTCGCTATCTTATGGTCTGAAAATCATGGGTTGTGGACCCTGGAGCTACCCTTTAACCCATTACAACACATTAGAGGCTTTGACCCACCCTAAAACCCCTACTCAGGACCGAATTTAACAAAATTGTACCAAAAATTCAGGTTAGGGAACCCCGTTCCAACATGCCCCCAACACAATCTTGTGACTCGTCTTGAGTCACTGCGGCTGTGGGTTTTCCATCTTTGCTTGCAGCAGCCTGATTGCATCAACCAGTGGGGGTAGCACTCCTTCACTTTGCACAGCAGTGTTATGAGCAATACCGACCAAATTTTTTGAAGTTGGGCCTTATGTAACAGCGGTGATGCTCTCCAAAGTCTGGTTCAGTTGCTTAACTGGGATATCAACGTCTTAAGAGAGCTTGAGGGCTTCATTGAACCAAGGCTTAAGGTGGTGGTTGAGGACCTTATTTTTTTGGCAGAGCTCTTCAATGTCATCTCTAAGTGTGTGACTGGTACAAATTCCTACCAGACATTGAGCGGGGATCATAGTAGACATAGTGGCTTCCAGCTGCTCAAAATCTTCTTCCTTCTAGCGCAGCTCTTGAGTAAGTTCGCACAGGAGAGGATCGCACTACACCTTAGTCCACGGCTGCATAGCTGTCTCCAACAGTCCTGCGCCTTGAGAAATCTGATCTGTGATGACATTGGTAGCCTCTGTGACTAGCACAGTTCACTGGGCCCTTACCTTAGGTGGCATTTCCAGCTATAATGTTTCCTGCAAGGCCACAATCTGTTGTTCCATCTCTGTCTTGACCACCTGGATCTCGGTCCTCAAAGCCTTTAGCGCTGCAACAAGCCCCTCAATCTTGGTCTAGGGGGTGGCAGAAGCCGAGATATCTTCAATGACATCTGCATAGAGCCTACTGATTAGGCATTCCAACTCTGTCTCATGCGCGACGGTGAGGGTACATGCAGCCTGTGCCTAGGATACCTTGGCGGTTTTCTCCATAATCATCTAATCAGCTGTTGGAGCACTCGGCGGTCTCTTTGTTGAATCTCTTCAAACAAGGATGTGTGGAGGACCTGTAATGGTTCATGTGGCAGTTAGAATAGGTCTAATTGTACCTCTGCACAAGTCTATACTTGCGCTCCTAAGTTGGGTGGGCTCAAAATGAGGCATGTGCCTGGCAGATGGTAGAGGTGGCTTTTTATAGTAATGGTTAATTCTCTACTTGTTGCTGGGGCCAACCTTGCCTGAATCATACTTGTTTGCAAGGTGTTAGTATTAAGTTGTAGAGCCTGGAGCTCAGCCTGTATTGTATCTACCATGGCCTTTTGTTGCTCTTTCAGAGCCAACCATTTATCTTCTGTGGGGAGGGTGACTGCATCTGCGATCTACTCCAGGTCCTCTTCTGTCAGAGTAACTCCAATGTCACGTTCTAGTCGTTGAGCTCATTACTTCTTCTATGGTCCCTTAACATGGTCACCAGTCAGTTTTTTACCTCGATGGGAGTCAACACCTCCCATATCTAGACCCTCTGCACCCAGATCCTTCTGCAAACCCTTATGTGATTCCGGGTCCACTCCCTTCGTAATACTTTTGTCCTATCCTTTCTTCTGTGATTCCAGGTCCACCCCCTTCCCAATACTCTTGCCCTATCCTCTAGTCTCTTTGGTGCAGGTGGGAGGGGTGACCTTTGTGGTGCTCGTACCTGCAGTGTCCCGCGTGCCTGATTTGAAGCTTAATTTCCAATGCAGAGGCCAAGTAGCAATAAGGAAATCCACCTCCTCGTCAACGACCATATACGGGAGTGATACCCATGCAGGATACTTGTGGCCCCTAATATGTACATTGTCCATCGTTATTTGGAATGTTGCGATGATCTTGTACTTGTCATAAATTTCTGGTGAAAAGTGCGGTTGGGAGTGAATGGTAGCTACAAACCTACTCTGAAATAGGACCCAGAAGACCTTATTGTCTTCAATTCACTTTTCATCCTTCAAATCCCATAGATTCACATATCGTGCCCCTTCGCACATACCTGGCTTTAACTTGAGGAGGACCGAATCTTTTGGGGCTTACCATGTGACCAACGCGATGATGAGCAACAACTAGGAGTAACAGAAGGCCCTTCCATGATCCTGGGCTTCGCGCATGTTCTCCAGAAATTCAGTGCATAGGAACTGGGACTAGTTGAAGTAGACCACCTTTTTGTAGTGACCGGCCAACTAGATTACTTATGTGGGGACCATGGCAGCCTAACACTTGCACATCATCTTGCAAGCTAACAACAAGGTGCCCATGCACACACCGGGGTCGCTGATAGTGCTGATCATGAACCCCCTAGTGTTCCGTTCCACGTGATAATCCTCACACACCTTATCAAGGATATTTTATTCATATTTATTCTTGACACATTACATGGGATTCAGCCCTTTCATGTGCAGACCAGTGATATAGTGAATGAGCGCTGTGTCTATGAGAATGCGGTCCTGAATCCATAACTAGCTGTAATGTACCAGAGCGAGCAACTGTTGCATAAGTCTGTCAGTGACACTGTAGTGGCCGAAATGAGGTATTCACATCAATTTTAATAATCTAGACCCCTCCAATCCACTTTCCCATGGCATAGGGACTACCTTTAGTACATCATCCTCCAATACCCTCTCTAGATGCAATTTTGGTGCCAGCTCAGGGAAGGCCTGCAGGTTTGTTAGGTCATGGTCGTAAAACTTGACCACGTGGAGCTTGCGAAAGGAGTTTCCAATGATGGGGACCTTGCCCAAAATTAGGGGCATCTACAGATAGGTGCGCATCCCATCGCAATTCTTGGGCGTGCACACTGAGGGCCCACAAGGCCGCACATAGGGTGGCATCAAGTTTATTGGTTTAGCGATCCGAGCCTCTTCCCTAGCAGATAGAGGTCTCTTTAATGGGTTGGGTGAACACTCCTGTGGCATCATTCATGGGGATTTCATGTTCCAAGGGGAAGTATGCGGCTTCACCCTAGCCCACTTCACAGGTTTCCCCAGTCCTTGCTCCTGGCCTTTTCCCTTCCCCTTCTACTTTCCCTTGCTTGGTGTGGACATAACCTCCTCAACTTCAGGGGTGACTTCTAGCACTTCCTCAGATTCTTTCTCCATCAAGGCCACAGTCTGGGAAGATTCAACAGGATTAGTCATAGTCATTCTTGCACAAAAAATGAACTCAATGTGGCTACTATTAGAAGGGGAAGCACGCTCAGACATGAACACAGTAGAATAGTTGCAAACTCTCACAAATCACAAACTGTTCAAGATACATGGAACCCCCTTTTGAGCTATCCTTCTTCTTTTATAGCCTTGGATATCAACCAACGGTTGGGTGAGGTGTATACGAAACTTACCATCAAGTAAACGGTAAAAAATATTCGGAAACCACCTCATTAATTGTCGGTCGGTCGCTCCTTTCAGTGGTATTTTTTTTTTTTACCTAGTTTGACTATCCCAATGGCTAGTTTTTGTAGCTTTAGATTACTTGTGCACTTCCAGCGCACCTCCTACACTCTGCGTGCACCCCTACGCTTCTAGCGCACCTCCTTGTGCTTCCAGAACTGTGATTAATACCTGCACATACCACGGTCCTTCCTACATTTGTCCTCCTACCTGCGCGTATTTCACCCCATACAACTACTCTAGCCATATAGTGATTTTATATGGTATGGTTTAAGCTGGCTGCTATTGACATATCCTGGTACCATATCTCTGTGCAGGGTGGCTAACCAGACCGCTCCTTCGTTAGTAATTTCCTTGACCATATAGGGACCTAGCTAGTGCTGACGGAACTTCCCTAGGTGATTCACAAACTGGCTATCATATAGCAGGACAAATTCTCCCTCCGCAAATGTCTTTTTTTGAATATGTCGATCATGCCATGCCTTATCTCGGGCCTTCTAAAGTTACTGATGGAAGTTAGCAATGAAACGATCTTCCTCCAAGGCCACAAGTTGCGCTAAACACTCCTCCATGATATTAGGCTCCGCCATGTTGGTAAAGGCTGAGATGGGTAGCTTAGGAAAAATATACTCCATGGGCATAATGCCCTCCTTGCCATAAACCATCCGAAATGGTGTTTTCCAAGTCAGCTTCTTGCAGGTGGTTCGTTAGGCCAAAAGGTTTGATAGGATGCACATGTCCTAGTCGCTGCGATCAACATTATAGACCTTGGTCAGTGCCTACTCCAAGATTTTATTAAAAGATTCTACAATTCCATTTTCCTGTGGATGATACGAGGTGATTTTCGCGTGGTGGATCTGAAATTATTCAGTCAAGGCCTATATTGTTTCATTAACAAAATGCATATCAGAATCTGGTCAGAATATGTTCAAAAATTAAGTGCACAACAATATCTGTAGTGCAGTTCTTCATAGCTTGTTCTTTGTCCCATCTAGTTACATAATTAGTCGCAATGATGATGTAGCACACACATGTCTTCTTTCCTAGCGGGTGGATGGGACCAACGAATTCGATGGCCCATTTGTCAAATTATTATAGGGCCATTTACAGTTGCAGGGGAATTTCATCTTTGTGCAATGGCCTTCCTGTCCTTTGGCACGTATCGTAGGATTTGCAATAGTTATGAGAGTCACTATGCAGTGTGGGCCACCATAGCCCATCTCTCAAGATCTTCTGTGTCGTTTCTTTTCCTGCGTAGTGACCTCCTACTACACCCCCATGGGATTCTACTAAGATGGCATGCCTTTCATGCTCCAACACGTATCATCGCAGAACCTCGTCAGCTCCAAGCTTATATAGATGGCTTGCTATGATGGTAAAATCTACAGCTTGGGTTACTAGCTCCTTCTTCTGTTGTACTATATATTCTACAGGCGTCATCCCTGTATTTAAGGAGTGAATGACGTCGGTGAAGTGCGCATCAACCACCTTAATCGTGAAAAGCTGCGCATCAGGTAGTCATTCTTCTAGGTTATATGGTTCTTCACTGCTCTCAATTCAGGATAAGTGGTCCAGCCCAACATTCAACTTCCCCGGCTTCATAATGATCTCAAAGTCATATTCTTGAAACATTTGTAGCCATCGTCAGATTCCCCCCCCCCAACATAGGTTTATTCATTAGGTACCTCAAAGCCGAGTGATCTGTAAACATCTTGAAGTTCCCTCCTAACAGATAATGTTGGTATTTTTGTAGGGCGTATACCATGTCCAACCCCTCCCGTTCAATAGTGGAGTATTTGAGCTCCACACCAAAAAGTTTCCTACTAGAAAATGAAACTGGGTGGCCAATGTCTTCGTCTCGAGGCTGCGTAAGGACAAATCCCATGGAAATAACTGACACTTCTACATGAACATGGAAAACCTTTGCCCAGTCAGGAAATATGAGGATAGGCGCAGAGACCATCTTTTCCTTGAGTAGTTTCAAGCTCTTTTGACACTCTTCATCCCAAAAAAATGAAACATCCTTCTTTAGAAAATTTTCCATAGGTGTTGTGATCAGCACGTACAGTTGAATGAACTTCATGTCGTAGCCTGTATGTCCGAGGATAGAGTGTAGCTATTTCTCTGTTGTAGGTACTGCGAGGTTGATGATAAGTGCTATTTTGGCAGGGTCCACCATCAATCCTTGTCGACAGACTATGCGAACGAGTAATATCCCTAAGGGTACACAAAATATGCACTTCTTGATATTTAGGGAAATATTATGCTTTCTACAGGCATCCAGCATCATGCGCAAGTTTGAAACATGCTTCTTTACCAACCTGAAGACGATGCAGTCATCAAAATATACCTCCAAAAACTTGTGGATGAATTCCTTGAATACTCCAGCCACTACCCGCGAAAAGATGGCAAGGGAATTCTTGAGCCAAAACTACTTGATAGTATACTGAAAAGATTCCCATTCAGTGGCAGATGTAGTTTTGCTGCAATCTTCAGGTGCGATCCTGATCTAATGGTAGCCCAAAAACCCATCTGTGAATGAGTATGCTTCTTGCCCCTCTATGCTATGAATGATTTCATCTGAGAATGGCGTAGGAAAGGGATCATGTACGCAGGCATCATTCAATTTGTGCAGGTCAACACAGATCCATATCTCTCCCTTAGTATTTTTCTCCTGAACCACCATAAGGCTTACCCAATCTCATTGTTTGACTGGTTCGATGATACCTATGGCAGGAATTTTGTCGATTTCTTCCTTGAATTTTTGTTTGTACTTGGGGTTTAACCAATAAGGGCACGGCTTCATAGGGCGTGCATCTGGTTTTAAAGTGATGTACATGACCCCTAGGTCCCCTACAATCCCTTTGAGTTCTGAGAAATTTGTAGGAAACAGGTCTTGGTACTCCGTGAGGAGTTCTGCAAATTTTCCCACAATATCATCATCCCAGTAGTCCCCAATTTTAGCTAGCTTAGGTTTCTCCTCTGTCCCAATGTTGACCTCTCATAGCTTCAAAATATTAGTGACATCAACGGTCTGTAGTGGGGGTCCAGAAACTGCGCGCTCTCCCTTCGTCTCTGGGATAGAGATATTTCACAGGTCTTCATCGCATTCCTCCATTGATAGATTCCGACAGTTAGCAATATCCTGCATCTGCATCTCCCACATTGGTGCCCCATGTGGTACACAAGGGCATGATTCATCAAATACTAAGGCATCTGTATCCTGCAAAGCTTTGTTGAGTGCCTCAGTTCCTCCTATCAAACTGAATGTCCCTACAAACTCATCCTTCAGGGTTTCCCAGTGGTGGGTGTGCTGGTGTAGTTTTGCATCTAAATACCATGCGGTGGGGATTGACCCCAAGGAATGAATGAATAGGTCGACCGATTCCTCTGTATTTCTTTCGCACCATTCCTCCATCCATGCAGACACGTGCTCATGCGGGTCCCCTAGGCCAAGGAAAGTCTTTACACGCAGGTGAGCTGGGGGTTCAAACCGTAGGACCATCATTTCATGAATTTCTTCCCAATCCTGGAACGTCCCTTTATGTGTGTCCCACCACCTCGCAGGGGTTGCACACATGGCTAGATTAAGGGCCCACAACCTTCGCTCCCATGCGAATTCAGCTTCAAATGTTCACAAAAACTCCCTAATACTACCAGAACTATCAAAGTAGGGCAGGTCTCTTACCTCTAAGGAGATACACCAGAAGTTCTTTGTGATTCTAAGACATCGCAGTGCAGATACATCATGTAACTAATTCTGCCAATCTTCTGTCTCCCTGTCGGAGTCAAAGAAGCATTCGATGTCCTTCTCCCAGCAAAGAACACCCTCAGCCATAGGATTTATCCGATCCTCATCCCAAGTGGTTAATTTGTAGATGTGATCCACATCCTATTCTTCATGCACTAGTTCTGTATACCGCTCTCCTTCCGCAGGGTCCAGTGGGAATATCATCCTCATGCCCTCATTCTAAAATACCATGCTCTTATTCTCTAGGTTAATAATTCCTACCATGTCTATTTCCCAATCCAGTCCTAGGAGCATAGGATAGGGGTCCGCATCTTCCACAATCTGAATTACCTCAAAGTCAGCGTGGACCTTAACTCCTGCGATATCTACCATAATCTTTGACAGCCTCCCCAATGGTATGATCTTCTACTCGTTGGCCATGTGCAACTAGATAGTAGACCATTTCAACTTAGGCTCTCCCATCCACTGCCAAGTTTTCTTGGGTAGTACGTTCGCATTTGACCCCAGGTCCAAAATAACTTGATCCATTTCATAGTCACCAATCTGCGCTGTTAGCTGCATTTACCGACCAGTGTGTTTCTTATGCTTGTGGAGTTTGTGCACATCCTTAAATTCCTCGAGAGGGGTTGTTCTTTCTGCGCAACTATCTATTAGTGCTTGAATATTTTCTACTGCCTTCTAGTTGCATAGCAGATTCATACATACCTGTAGAAATGGTTTGACTTCATCGTCTGTTCTTAGGTTTGTTGGAGCCTTATAAGTAGATTTCTCATCCTTAGTAAAGTCTTTGTGAGCTGCGGTGAAGGTTTCTTTTTCCTTTTGCAGGTCCAAGATTTCCTGCTTAACAGCTGCTTTTCGGATAAGAGGTTCAACCACGGCTTTCTCCTCAGCTCCTCCAGTAGCCATGCCGCTGTGCATTATGACATTAGTAGTTGGTCCTTTATCACGTGGTTCTGCCTTAACCCTCTACACATTCTGCGTAAGTGTCTGCTATTTTTCTTGCATTTTGGCTATCAAGACTAGACAATCTTCAATCACATGGTACAATTGTCGAAAATATCGGCAAGATTGTCTCGTAGGGTTCAGACAGTCCCTTGCAAAGTTCCCTATTTCTCTATAGTTGTAATAGATTAATTTTCCTCTTCCCCTACCTGCATCTTCATGCCTTCCCCCTCCCCTACCTCTTGCTCGGGAGCCTCCTCAGCTTGAGCGATATAGTGGTGATGGAGGATCAGCTTGTACCCAGTATAGTTTTCCTCGATCTATCATCAAGTCATAGATCCGACAGTTATGCTCGTCATGTCCCACCGAGGAGAAGAATCGACACCATTGTTGCTTAAATTATGGAAAATTAGCACCAAGACGGGGAAAATGGTTAGTATCATGTAGCTCGGTGACACGGAAATTAGTGCGCCATAATGTCGGACTGCTTGGCCTCGCAGCTTTGTTAGGGAAAAATTGGCTGGGTCCCCCAGCCTGCATGTAATCTATCAACAGAGGACACTGACCTTTGGTATGACTGGACACCCTACATCTTATGCACCATATGTCTGGACTAGCCTATTTCCCTCATTCTTTTCACAGATTCTATATTTCAAGGTGCATTTCCTCCAGCTGTCCCTGGATCTGCTACACTCCAAATTGAGCATCGTCTCTTGGTGCAACCTCTCGTTTCATAGCAATCTCCAAGGCTTTCTCTTGCGTCTCAATCACCTGCTAAACCATACGTTGGCGTAGGTGAGGTATCAACATAGAAGTAAATGATTCCTTGTGCTTTCTATCATCATACTGAAATTCTCCATCTCTGATAACCTTCTCTAACTACAGATCAGCTTCCCATATGGACTCAGCGGGTCCTTATCTAAAGTCTTTTAGGTTAGTTACCAGCTGCGAGTAGGACTTAGGCTTTTAGAATTGTTGTTTTAAAGCTTTCTTAATCTCCTGAATAGATGGATTTTCATGATGTCCTACGTACCCCATATACCAGTTCAAGCCCCTTCCTTCAAAGGTGAGGGATAACTGCGCTCTCTTTACAGCATCTATAGCCACATTCTGCGCAGTCCATACTGATTCTGCTGTAAACCAAAATCAGTCCATATCTTCGTCTCCAACACCCTTGAAGGTAGGTAGCTTCATGTGTGTGGCCATATCTTCTTCTAGTGGCTACAGAGGTGTGGGTGAGTTCTTACCGTTATGCTAACTTGAAGGCAGTGTAGTTGGAGGATTATTTCTTTTGTGCGTAGATGATTCTCTTAATGGACTATAAATCGATCTATATCCTTCTTGATTAGTTTGGTAGTACTTACCACTTTGGGTTGTACTCTCACTCAGATCATAGGTCATTCACTCAGTGTGGTTGCACAGAACACCCTTTTCGCACAGTAATATTTTGATTAACAATGGAAGTGTTTTCAAGAACTTACCTCGGAAACCTTTGAAGAGCCTCTGCTCTACTTCAGAATAGGATACGAACTGATCGACTGTGAATTCTGTCGCAAATCCTCCCAACACACTATCCACCCAGTGATCTACCATACGGGTGATTGTATTATCCATCCTTTCCAACTGTTGAATCAATTTTGGGGTCCACTGCGTAACCTGATCATTCTTCCAGCACGTCTAGAATTCTACAAGCCTTGCCAACAACTCATGAAGCTCATGTGCAAAGGTTACAAAGAAAATTTCATATACTTCGGTGAATATGTACTTTCTTTTCCACTTCTTAGTTGTTAGCTTCATGTTGCGATTCTCCTTTACAACAAATTCCCGAATCTGTCTTTCAAACCACTCTTCAATTTCCACCCTCTCGGGTCTCCAATGATCTCATGGCATTACCCAATTTCTCTCTCGAAATGCTCCTGATCTTGGCAATGGAACCATTTGTTGGCTTGAGGGATCCTGACCTAGGTTTGGAGGTGAAGGTTTTCCAACAAACCCCTATACTACTGGCCCTTTCGGCAATGACCTGCTTGCGCAAGCCAAGGTCTCACCCGAAGTAGTATGGGAGGGTGTTGGAACCAGGTTTTCACACCCTAAGAGAGAGAAGGTAATTCAAGGTAGATCCAGGTCATAGCTGATTAGTTTCACACATAATGAGTCTATTCACAGCTCTTTTAACAGTGTAATTAGCATATAACCATAACAAAGCTATCGGATCTAATCAGTACATTCGCATCCACGTGCATATTTCCAAATAACATCATAGAGCACTATAATCACAGCCAATATCAGATTAAAAATATACTCATGCTACTTCCAAAATATAGATACATTCACAGCTTAAATAAATATCACTGATGCGCTTTAGCAGTAAACATAACCAATTCAGATAACACACAGATACTTCAACTATAATTCACATTCATTAATATCAAAGATCCACTTACAACCCAAACACAGCCTGCGCACATAGCCTAGCAGGGTCTGCACATAGCAGGACTGAGGATCTCTATGCACACAACTAGCAGGAGTCCTTACCCAAACAACCCAACCAGATCTTAACAGTTCGCATGTAGCATTAATCTATTGACTTACTTACCTACTAGACCCAACTATCTATCTATTTATAATATCATATCCTTCACTATCCTATGGTCCGCAAACCGTGGGTTGTGGACCCTAGAGCTACCCTTTAACCCATTACAGCACATTAGAGGCTTTGACCCACCCCAAAGCCCCTACTAAGGACCGACTTTAACAAAAATGTACCAAAAACGTAGGTTAGGGAACCTCGTTCCAACAAATACGTTGCCCCCCAATAACTCTCCACTACCTCCATGACTACACTGTTGATTTGGTCAGACTTGACCCCATCCATATTCTTTAGCCCCTATTCACACCCAAGAGTGTTTTATTCAGCTGATATAATGATCAACATTCACATTAGAAGTGGTTTTATTCCTACTAAAGATATTTATGGGTCTCTCTACCCTCTTATTCATCTATCTAAATGACAAAATAAAAATTTAATATTCCAAATAGCTGAAAGCTAATTAGGAACATTACAATCCTCCCCTCCCAAATGTTGCTTGTCCTTAAGCAACTACAAGAATGGATGTTGCAAAATCTCCTTTCCTTCCCATGTGGCATCCTCATCCGATAAATTCCTCCACTAAATCAGATGTTATTCAATCGACCTGCCCTTTAGTTTATCCTGCCAAGCATCCGAGTTAGCCTTTGGTAATAAAACAAAATGGCTTACATCATAAATAAGTGGGATATTCATGGTGGCAAATATATGTTGTCTAATGCTTTCATTGAGGCATGGTTCATGAAAAATGTTGGAGATATTACTCCTAATGAGGAGCTCCAACCCATATGCTACTCCTCCAACAAGACGGATCACCTTGTGTGGCTCATAGAAAAACTTCTCAATATCCTTCTTCTACAATATGAGTGGTATGTATGGCTGAAAATGGAGATAGACCAAATTTTCCACCCCATGCTATCTCTCTCCCCTTCCATGATCTATGTAGAGATCCTGCTGATCCTATGCTGCAACAATGTTGTCCTTAAGGGACTAAAATACATCTTGACTCTCTAGGATCCAATATTTGGTTCTAGGAATATTTCTTGTCCCAACCATTCTAACAATAGTGATTAAAACATCATTACCATATGGAATAAAAAATAGAGATGCACTGATGGCCATATAAAATTCCGGATGGTGACAATAGTTCCCCAAGTGGAACCAGCATAGTTCAAATCCTTGCTACCCTAGAACACATTGTGGTAAGTAGCTTCCTAGCCACTTGCTTGCTACCTCTATCTGCTCATCTACCTAGGGGTAGTAAATTATTTTTGGTGTCAATTGGTTGCATCTCAAACAAGACAACACATGTCCAAAGACCTCTAGGAAGTGGCCATCCCCATCACTGATTGTGGTCCCAATAAGACCATGAATTCCAAAGAGAGGCTTGCCTTATTGTGGAGAAATTCACTGTAAATAAATGGCAAAGGAATGCAAATACTTTGTTAGTTGATCAATAAGTACAAATACACAACCCTTACATGTACTGTTGGAAATTTGGTGATGAGCTCCATAGATGAGCTCTCCCATCTCTCTCCCGGAAAGGTAAGTGGCTACAACAGCATTGCAGGATGGTTGTTTCCCTCCTCATTATTCAAGCAGACTACATATCCCTTGATATGTTGGAGCACATCCTCCTTGAGACCCTCCCATGAGAATCTCTCCCAACTGGCATGATATGTCCTAATGAAATCTTTGTGACCGGAAAGGAGTGAATCATGTGTTACATGTAGAACCTTCTCTTAATATTAGAACCTCTATTCAAGAAGATATGATCATGGTAATATATGACTCCATCCATCACTCTATACCTCTCATTAGTCACCTTCCCCTCAAGCAATTCACATGTGAAGTGGTTCTTGGAATACTCCACCAATAGCTGGGAATCCCAATCTGGATCCCTCCTCATCAATGATAGCACTGCTGACCTCTGTGATAAGTCACCTATCACCTAATTTCTTCCCTCTTTTAAATGATCAATGCCATAGCCACATGCCAAAATTATACGATCCCACTTTTGTTGCCTCCCTTGCAGCTATTTTTGCTCAAGAAAATATTGAAGTTCATGGTGGTCAATCTTCACTTGGAATCTATTGACCATCCAAAACTTCCTCAATTTGGCCAATGCATGTATGAAGGCTAGTAACACTCTACCATATATGGAGGACTCCTTCTAATGAGAGAGTATGTTCTGACTCTCAAAGGCTACAGAATAGCCCTTTTGCAACATACTTGTGCCATCATCCACTCCTGAAGCATCACCTTTCAACACAAAAGGCTTGGTGAAAGTTGGTAATACTGATACCAAACAAATAGTCATCTCCTCCTTGATCCAATAAAAGGCCCTATGCATTTTGTTGTTCCCATACAAGGCTCTCCTCTTTGCCAGATCTGTTAGTGGTGTTACTTGTTGTGAGAAATCTTTAACCAACTTCCAATCTGGGGGCCTCCTTGGTGGAATGCCTCAAAATAATAAAACATCATGGTCTAGAGTAAAATGCATATCTAAGTGGACTGAGTTGTCTTGGCTTCCTCTACGCAAATCAGTCTCCATCTTATGTGTGGAGGCTTCCTGAGGTGGATAGGTGTGCATGGCCCTGATCTTTTGATGATTACCACTCTTCTTATCTATCCATACCATTTTCAAGGCCTCCCAATATGTAGTGACATTCCCCAGTGTAATCAACCACTGCACACCCAATATCACTTTGGTGTTAGGGGTATTGAACAAAAATAAATAATCTATCAGGGTGTATGTCCCCAAAGTTATAATCAATGCTAGAACATACTTCCTCCACTGCTTAGTCTCGGGGACCACAACTAAGAATCCTCCAGAATCATTGGTGGGAATGTCTCCCCTCTGCACTAGTTGGGCATCAATAAAATTTTGGGTAGTCCGATTGTTTATCTATATCGACACATGCTGCTCCTGGACTGTGCCTCGGTCTCCCAATGTTAGATTCTTCAGGACTCCCCACAAGGATGTGAGGGATCCTCTAGTTGGAGTGATTTCTACATTTCCACCTCCAGGTGGTGGTGGATCTCCTCATGGTGCTACAACACTGGTATCTCCTTTCAACTCTTCTCCTCCCTTCTCATTATTATCAGATAATACCTCATCATCATTAAGAGATCATTTGTCTTGGTTCTCTATTGAGGGAGGACCCTTCATAGCTTCCCCTTTTTACTGAGAGGAGAGCTCTTGCTAAAGGGGGGTTCTTGCCCTTGACAAAGTATTTTGCAAGTCTCTAGCCCTCTCAATAAAATCCTGGAGCATATTTGGTCTAGTGGATTTCACCAACTTATGTAAAGGCTCTGCTAGTCCATCAATGAAAATATGTACCCTTCTAGCTGGAGATAGATCTAGCACCATGACTAAAAGTTTCAAAAATTAAGAGATATAAGTCTTTGGATCTTCTGACTGCTTGAGCTTAGCTCGCTCAACAAAATGAGCTTCTGTCTCTCTTTGGTCAAATCTTTCCACCAACCTTTGGGTAAAATTTTCATAAGTAGTTATACTGGCATGCCCCAATGTAGATAGGCCATGAAACCACCATTCATGTGCTTCACCTTCAAGGTGAAACATTATTATTTTAATGGCCTCCATCTATGCAACTCAGTTCAGCTGGAAATAAATGTCTAATTTCTCTACCAAAGCCTTGGTTGTGCACTTGGGTGACCCATCAAAAGTAGGCAGAAAGACTCTACCCAGAGTATGTTGCAGGCCATTGTTCTGCATGTACCCTCTACATCTATTGTTATTATTGGGTCTTCTATTATCCTTGATCTGACAAAACCCTTGGAATTTTAGATTCTCTTTGAACCTCTGAGATTGAAATTCATATTCTAGGAGATAATCACCAAGAGTCTCCTCCTCTTGCGTTCCTTCTACCTCATTCACTGTTGCTAGGAATGTAGGCATGGTGGAGCATTGTGGAACTGGCTGTAATTCTGATTGCTCACACCAATAATGTGAGGTTCTGAAACTCTCTCCATGTTGAGACCTTCTTGGGGTCTCTTTATGTCTTTCCAGCCTCACCTCCTTGATTTCTCTGGCAATATCCTGCATAGTTTGAAGATTAAGCTTTGGAAACTCCTTCCCATTCATTTCTCTTGATATTGGAGTCTTGCTTTTGTCTCCTTTGTATAATAAGACCTTCTTATTCTATGGATGTACTGCTTCTCCCTTTCTGTGAGATAATTTTTCTTCTTCTGTTGTCATAGATGTGATGTCTCACAGGTTGAGCCAAGATTATGCACTGATACCACTGTAATATTCCAAATTAGGAAAAATAGGAATATAGATCATAAAACTGGAAAATTATGTAAAATATAAATACGTCAATAGGAGCAGATCATAGAGCCATTTTATTAGAAATTATAGCAAGAAGACGAGTACAAGATCTTGAGGAAAAAGACACTCAATCTAGGAAAAACAAGCCTCAAATGACCCAGTACATAAAATATGAAATGTTGCTGCTACAATAGAATGTCGGAAGAGATATGACTGTGCAGTCCTATGGAGAATAACTGAATGGTAAAACTGAAAAAATACAAATAGTTGTTGATATAATGCTTAGAAAAAATCGAGATTACAGATCTAGGATTCCTAGCACCATTCCAGGACAACCCAGAAGGGGTTTCCGAAAATACATAAGATGAAAAGTGTAGCCCTAGAGCCGAATAACACACTGCAACTGGATAAATTTTGGGAGGTGGCTAATATGATGCAAAATTGGCTAATACTCCTCCCAATAGATCCTCCGGATGAAGGGCTGCTCCCCTCACTCGAAAACAAACACCCAAACTTGGGCACTAAGCCCTCCACTGCAACTGCCCTGCAAAATAACACAATTTATGAAGGAGACTGCACTGCTAAATATGGTTGAAGCTTGGCCTAATGGTGGATGGTGCAAATGAATCTCAATGAACCTCCCAATAGGTCTTTCAGATGAATTTCTGATCCCCTCACTGGAAAATAAGCTCACAAACATGGGTACTTGACCCTCTCCTGTAACTTCCCTGTAAAATAATGCAATCCATGAAGGAGACTGCATTGTTGATGATGGTTGAAGCTTGGCCTGATGTCAGATAGTGGAATTAAGCTCAAAGAAACATCTCTTGAGTGGGCACTCAAAGTCCCTCGAGGATGAGGGTGGGATTTCCTCTCGGAAACACCCTTGCGCTAAACATCACAACAGAATCCACTAAATAGTTGAAGCATGCAGAAAGTCATAAAAGACAAAACATAAATAATATTCATAATGCCTTCTATGGATTCCATTCCCTCCCTTATATTCTTGGTGAGATTCTTCACCCCTGGTCCCACTCATTAAATATGTTGCTCTCATGCATACACTCCTGCATCATAACTACGTTGTCCCCAAATAACTCTCCACTACCTCCATGAAAACATCGTTGATTTGGTCAAAATTGACCCCATTCACATGCTTTAGCCCCTATTCACACCCAAGAGTGTTTTATTCAGCTGATACAATGATCCACATTCACATTAGAAGTCGTTTTATTACTACTAAAGAGATTTATGGGTCTCTCTACCCTCTTATTCATCTATCTAAATGAAAAAAGAAAAAATTAATATTCCAACTAGCTGAAAGCTAATTCAGAATATTACAAAAATCAAACAAATAAGGATTTATTTAATTATTCCTCATGTGTTTCCTGTTTGAACCAGAAATAACTTAATAAAATATGGTTTATTAAATTATTTCTTATAGTGAAATAAATTTTACTATGGTAAAATTGGTCTTACTTGGTGTACTTCGATCCATCTAATTGTAAATGGTTAGATGACCAAAATTTGGTGTAACACTATTCATTCCAAGAAATTGTAAACTAAAAGGTGATTTTGGCCTGTGGAGAAGATATACCCTCCTCAAGCTCCAATGAAATAGATGAGAGAGGGAGGCTTGAAACAAAACATTATGAGTTTATCACATATTCTACCAACATGTAAGCAAGCTAAATCTACAACAAAACACAAATGGAAGAAAACTAAAAATAGAGAATTGAAATGAAAGAAAACTAGCTAAATACTCATAAGCAAACTAGCTACAATGACAAAAAAGCAAATAATGAATACACAAGAGAGACTAAGGCTAATGGATTGGTCCCTAACCCACAAGCCTAACCCTCTGAAACTAGATCAATGAAGCACAATATAAATGCTCATTTTATTGCAAAATATAGTCTCATTACATCAACATGAAAGTCTCAAAAACCTATTACAAGAGCCAAGAGCCTATTAGCTTCCTTCAAAGTTTGAATCCTAATGATATCTTTCTCAGCCCTATTTAACCTAGAGGGTAGCTACCAACAACTCCCTAAAAAGTAGGTGATGTGTCCACTTTGACTGCAAGTGAAGTGTAGCTTTGGTGCACTTGATCTTGAGTTTTATTGGTTGCCTTTGAGTTCGAGATGTTGGAGGGAATCTCAGGGACCCCTTGGCTACCTTTTGGAGTTGAGGTGGAAAATCCCCCTAGAATCTCTCCTTGATATCTACTTCGAGCTTTAATGGAAAAATATTCATAAAAATGAAATATCTTCGTGATTTTCTTGCATTTAACACATGTTAGGCATTCAAAGTATGACAAGCCTAAATCACCATATACACTAGCAACATAAGACCATAATATAATTATAATGCAAGAAAAAGAGACTTAATAAGGAAAAAATGTGACAATTAACCCCTCCAAATGTACCTAATGATGGAGCTCATCAGTGGCAAGGATAAATTATTTGTTAGAAAAGTAGAGAAGACATTCATGGTACTAGTATGAAAATGGATTAAAAATGAAATAGTGAGTGTGAAATCAAGTTGTAGCTTGCTGAGTAGGGGTTGTTGCTCTTTCCAGTGGGCGTTGGAGAATAGGTGGGGTTGTATCTCCATTCTGTTGCAGCTGATAAAATAGGAAGTTGTAGCTTCCTGCTGGTTGAAGCCGAAACTTTGTAATTGCAAGTTGTAACTTGCCCTATGAATGAATTGAGGAACAATTGTGAAAGTTAATTGTTCTTGTTTATTCCGTTGTAATTTTTTATTTTAATATGTGTTATGGTTATTTAAGCTATTTCTGAAGTATTCAATGATGTGCACTAAGTAAAATAAATTTTTTAAATTGGTAAAACTATTACAATACTGATTCACCCCCCTTCTCAGTATTGTCCTAGTTTCCAACTATTGGTATCAGAGCGGGTTACTTCTAATCAGGCTAACAACTAGAAGAAAGATAAGGACCATGGAAAACCAGGAAGGAGGTTTTATCAATAAGGAACCTATTTTCAATGGAACAAACTATGTGTTTTGGAAAGTGAGCATGAAGACCTATATTCAATCACTTGGAGCTAATGTATGGGATGTTTTGGAAGAATAATATCAAAGGCCCCCAACTTTGGTTACCAAAGATCAAAATTTGGAATTCACATTCTATGATAAATAAATTCATGCCCTGCTTGTTGGCCTACCTGAATAATAGATTGTCAAAGTAATATATTTAATATCAGCCAAATATATCTAGTAGAAGATGAGAAACTACTATGAAGGATACAACAAGGTAAAGAAATCTAAAATACAAGGTTTTAGGATGCAATTTGAATCTTTAAGCATACATGATGAAGAGGAGATTAAAAAGTATTTTTTAAGATTTTATGACATTGTGAACACCATAAGAGGGCTTGATGAGAAGCTAGATGAAGAGGTGGTGGTTCAAAAAGTGTTGATATATCTTCCTGAGAGGTTTAATCCCAAGGTGCCATCCATTGAAGAAATGGAAAATCTGAGCACTCTCACTCTAGATTAACCTTGTGGAATACTCATTACCTATGATATGAAGAGTTCTAAAGAAAATTTTGTATCCAAAGAATAAAAATTCAGAGTAGAAACCAAGTGCAAGGATGAGAATGTTGACACATGTTGTGAATTAGATGAAGAACAAGCTAACTTTGTGAGAAGGCTCAAGTGAGGATCAGGCTAGTATAAAGGTAAGTTTCCCTTAAAAGGTTTTAACTATGGTCAAGTTGGTTATTATGCATCAATGTGTCCTGAAAAGAAGAAAAAGGATTATGATCCTAAATAACAAATTAAGAAGGTTCAAAAGGACAGAAAGAAAGCTAAGAAGAAATGTTTCTATGCTCAAAATGAGATCTCCTATGAAAGTGAGCCCAACCAATCCTCCGATAAGGAAAAATATGATGAAATTCCTAAGGAATTCATGTTGATGGACATTAAAAATATCCAAGTTGATGCTATTAAATATGATAATGAAGAGGGAGAATTCGACCTTGAAGGAGAACTGGTAAGCTATATTGAAGAAATTGAAAGGTTGAGGAAGAAAAACAAAATCTAGAAGGAATCTTTGATGAAATACAAGTTTGAGGTCGTTGGTCCATTACTTGTTCAATTATAAGAAGGAAATAAAATCCAACAAACCCTGAACCAATAGTTGATTGAAAAGGCTCAAATATGTTGGAATATGGAAGGTGAAATTGTGTTGTTAAGGAAGGATCTCAAAAATTCTAAAACACAACTCATCTTCAGTCATAAATTCAAGAAAGGGATGGAAAATTTAAATGAAATTTTGGAGGCTCAATGCATCTCCCAAGACTGAACTGGTCTTGATTTTGATGTTGAATCCAATGTAGCAAGTGAATTAAAAAATAAAAATGCAATAAAATTTGTTCCCCGAGTAAAATAATGGTCCACTGATCATCTAGAAGATAATAATCAATCTAAGAAAAGTCAATAGTAGCAGCAAAAGGAGCACGTTTTCCATGATATTTGAATTGATAAAAAATTCTTCTTAGTGCAGAAGGAAATCATCAAGGGATAAATATATATTCCTTGGATATTGTTTTATGTGCACAAATTATTGCCACAAAGTAGCAAACTACAGAGTTAATATATCTTACAAACAACTCAAATCCAAGAGAAGAATTCAATGGAGAAGAAAAAAACCCAGGTATAATAATTCCTTTTCTCCCCTAAATTATCTAGTGAACTATTTTAAATGCCCAAATTTTGGGCATATAGTTGTTAATTTCAGGCTGAAAGTAAAGAGGACAAAGATATTTATTGAGAAAATTGAAAAGAAGCCCAAAGTCTAGAAAGAGAAAGAGAAAACAGATGAATGTGACATTTCCTTGTATGCTCACATTGGTGGGAGCCATTGGTATATGGAAATTGGTTATTCCATACACATGACAACATGTAGAAACAAATTTCACACTCGGAAACCTGTTGACAAAGGTAAAGTGACCTTTGGTGACAATGCTCCTAAAAAAAAAATTAGAAAAGGAGTGGTTAGTCTCTCAAATGAAAAAGGTAAAGCTAAGAACATTTTGTATGTTGATGGGATGAAACATAATCTGTTGAGTGTGTCTCAAATGTGTGATCAAGGCTATGATGTGATTTTCAAAGCTAAAAATTGTCAAATCAAGTCCACAAGTATAGGAGAAATAGTTTTTGAGCCTATAAGAGTAGGCAACAATGTATATGTGTTGAAAGGGAAAACCCAAATGTGTTTCTTATCAAAGATAAACGAGATCTTGTTGTGGAAAAAAAGGCTTGGAGATCTGAACTTTGACCAGATTGTCAAGATTAGCAAGAAAAATGTAGTCAAGGACCTACCTAGGCTTTCAAAACTAGAGAACATTGTTTGCAAATCTTGTCAACTAGGAGAGCAAGTTCAAGTTCCTTTCGAGGCAAAGGAAAACTCTTCAGCAAAGCCATTGCAGCTAGTGCACATGGATTTGTGTGGATCATCCAAAACTCAGTTTACCATAGGTAAGCTATATTTTATGGTAATAATTGATGATTTCATTAGGATGATAAGTGTTTACTTACTCAGAGAGAAATATGAGGATTTTGATAAGTTTAAAGAATTCAAATATATGGATGAGAATGAAACCAATTGCAAAATAAAATTCATCACATCAGAAAATGGAGGTGAGTTCACTTCAAAGGTGTTTGATGAATTTTGTAAGACAAAAGGCATCAAGAGAAATTTTACCATAGTAAAGACTCCCTAGAAAAATAGTGTTACAAAGAGAGAAAATAGGCTAGTGTAGTAGTTGGGTAGGGCAATGATGATATAAAATAATGTTCAACAAAGTTTTTGGGAAGAAGAAATTGATACAATCGTGGTTATTCTCAAAAAGGCTCATTTTTTACCCAACAGTGAAAAAAATCCTTATGAGCTATGGTGTGGCAAGCCAACAACAATCAAACACTTAAAAATATTTAGCAGCAGATGCTACATCAAAAGAAGCGATGAGAAACTTGGGAAATTCGATGCCAGATCTGATGCAGGTATTTTTCTGGGTTATTCAAAGAATAAGAAAGAATACAAGTGATACAATAAATTCAACAAAATTATTTTTGATTGTATCAATGTGAAGGTAGATGGGCATGGATATCAAGAAGTTAAACAACTCGAAAATCCAACACTGATGACCCAGTAAGCATTGTTGATGAGAATGATGAGGAAGCCATAGAAGAAAGTGAGGTAGATCTCTCTAGTCCTCAAGCTAGATATCCCTCAAGATATGTCCAAAAAGATCACCCAACAGATAAAATTGTTGTAGAGCTAAATTCTAGAGTGCATAAAATAAATATTTTTCAAAATTCCCTCTTGCAGGCACATGTTGCATTTTTTTCCATGGAAGGACCAAAATATGTTATTCATGCCTTTCAAAATTAACATTGGTTGAAGGAAATGAATAAAGAATTGGACTAGATAGATAAAAATTAGACCTGGGAGCTTGTTCCAAGACCTACCAATAATAATTCCATTGGCACAAATTTTGTATTCAAAAGTAAACTAAATGGTCATGGAGAAGTGGTAAGGAACAAAGCTTGTTTGGTGTGCAAAGGTTATTCTCAAGTAAAGCGACTAGATTATGATGAAAATTTTTCTCATGTTGCCAAAGTAGAAGAAATCAAAATGTTTTTGGTGTTTTCTTGTTTTAAGAATTTTAAAATCTACCAAATGGATGTCAAATATTCTTTTCTCAATGAATATCTACATGAAGAAGTTTATATATAGTAGTGAGAAGCCTTTCAGCTGACATAGAAGTTGTATTATGTTTGCAGAAAAAATAAAGCTTTGTATGGTCTCAAGAAATCCCCTAGATCTTGGTATTCCCAGCTAGAAAGATACCATATCAAGTTTGGATTTAAAATGGTAGTAGTTGACAGAAATATCTATATAAAAAAAAAGGACATTGAACTCATTATAGTGGTGTTATACGTTGATGACATTATTTTTTCTAGTGACATAGATTTGATGAAAAATGAATTTGAGCTGATATGAAGGCAGATTTTGAGATGTTCATGTTTGGAGAGCTATCATATTTCCTTGGATTGCAGATAGCACAGACCCCTAAAGGTTTTTTTATTTCTCAAGGAAGTGCTAATGAAATTTGGCATGGAATAATCCTCTTTAGTAAGCACTCCAATGGTGACAGGTTGCAATCTTGGTAAGATGGACGAATCTCTAGAATTGGACTAGACATTATGTAAATCCGTCATTGGAAACCTTTTATATTTGACAACTTCAAGACCATAAATCATGCAAGTTATTGCAATATTTGGCATATTTCAAGTAGTTCCCATATAAAGCCATCTATTATTAGCCAAAAGAATTCTCAGATATCTTAGAGTAACAATGGATAATGGACTATGGTACCCAAGAGATACTGATTTTTCATTTATTGTTTATAATGATGCTGATTGGGAAGGTGATATAGATGACCGAAAGAGAACAAGTGGTGGTGCCTTATTTATTGGAGAAATTATAGTTCCATGGTTGAGTAATAATCACGCTTCCATTTCCTTATCTACATATGAAGAAGAATATATTTCAGCAGCTTCTTGTTGTACTCAACTTCGGTGGATGAAGAAAAATTTGCAAGATGTATAAGTGTTTTAGGATCAGTTGATCCCCATTATTTGGAAAACACAAGTGCAATCAAAATGCAAAAGAATCCAGTCCTCCACTCTATGACCAAGCATATCCCCGTCAAGTATCATTTCTTGAGGGAGCAGGTTTCAGCCTAGATTGTGAAGCCTGAGTATGTTCCCACAAAACAAAAATTTGTGGATATATTAACAAAGACAAAACATAGAGAAAAATTCAAGTATAGTTGTTGCATTATCAACATATCAAATTGAATTTTTCGGGTCCACAGGGAACAACATTACATAGGAAGATTTGTTGACCAGAGAAGCACGGTGACAAGGGGATCATATTGGTGTATTTTCCATTGATTTTAAAGGAGGAGATGTCTATAGAAATTAAAAAAGGGGGATTAAGGGAGTGATATAATGGTCATACACAACAATTCACAAAGACAATCCATAGAGAAAAATTCAAGTATAGTTGTTGCATTATCAACATATCAAAGTGAAGTTTTCAGGTCCACAAGGAACAACATTACATAGGAAGATTTGTTGACCAGAGAAGCACGATGATAGGGGGATCATATCGGTGTATTTTCCATTGATTTTAAAGGAGGATATGTCTAAAGAAATTAAAAAAGGGGGATTAAGGGAGTGATCTAATGGTCATACACAACAATTCACAACAACAACCCCAACAACAATTAACACAACAACAAAAAACCAGTAAATAGGGGTGAATTTGAGGGGGAGCATGATTTAAAAGACTTAAAAGAGAAAGATGTATTTTGTTTTATTTTTGTGTTGTCATCAATTCCAAAGGGGGATAATGTAGGAAATGTGTTTTCATTGATGTCAACAGGTGGAAACAACTAGTAGCAGGAGGCATAAGTGTCAAAGAAGGTCTCAAGGAGTAGATTTATGGAGTAGCAGGAAAGAATGACAGAAAAATGGACCAGAGAATTTGGAGCCAATTCTAGAGTAGTATATCAACTTAGGTGTATGTGAGGTTCACGCAGATCGATAGAGCTCCGAAAGATATTTCCAACTTTATATAGAAGTCCTAAAAAGGCCTACTGGATCAGAAGATAGAGATGATCAAAGCTTGTTGGCCACAAGGCCTTCATAATAGAGTTAGCATAGGTTGGATGAGCTTTGGCGCAAAACAAGAGTTGGTATAAATGCTAAACTTAACATAGATGGTGGTAGAGCATCTATGTAAAGCTCTGGCCCAACATGGAGAGACATCATAGCAGCAAAGATCCTTCCCATAGGCTAGAGGTAGAGACCACTATAAAATTTGTTCCGGTGGGCTTACCTTGGAGAGTTCACCTGAAAGAGTCACTTTAGAGCCCAAGTATAAGCTACCAAGAGAGGAGGACGAAGATAATGCCATCCCAATGAAAATAACCCAAAGGATTCACATTGGTACTATCCTTTTATTGGAAAAAGGGGTTGATTATGGTGGGGAAAGTCGAGCCACGGTAGCATAGCATGAACCAATGAAGAGTTAAGTGGGGGAGGCCCACTCTACTAGCTTAGCTCGCATAGGGTGAGCCCAAAAGGAAAATACTAGAGGTAGAGAAAAGAAGTCAGCACAACAGAGAACCGACCTAGAGGAAACTGAATAAAAAGGTTGGCAAGGCCAAAATAAAATTAATGAAGGAAAAGGCTGCGAAAAAAGGAATCAAAGGATCTTTTCTCTCTCCTCCAGGAAGATATGTGACTGCTCGTGATTAGATTAATAGAAAATAGAGGATAAAATCTACATTAGCGAATCAGAGGTGGAACCGTGGCATGCATATATGGTGTTTTGGATACCCAAGTGGCCCATTTTTGGGTGTAAAGTGTCACCACTTAGAGGTTGACAAGTGGAAAGGGTGATGTCATCCTAGATAAATCAGCCTGCAATATTCAATTATTGAAATTTGGAGGTAGTGCAGGTTTTTAGAGTACCAGGACTTGATGGCAGTGGACAGAGCGAAAAATAATGAATATAGGGACGAAATATCCCCATAGACATATCAACCTAGTAGCAAGACCCTGACGGATTAATGGGAGCTATGGTTTTACTGTTGGACATAGGTTCCATGCAGCAGTGGAGGACCAGAGGCACGATGACAATAGAAAGTAGGGCTAAACCTGGATTGAAGAATCCCATAACATTTAAAGAATTGAATTAAATAGAATATTCGAGAATAGGAGCTATGGGCTAAGTTCCCGCACCAGGCCTCATGCCATAAAGAGTTACCATGGGCATGATAGTTGAAAACAGACATAGAGACTCTTGGAAGTAGTTTAAAACTATTCTTTTTTCACCTCGTGTAGAGGTATGACCAATGATGCAGATTTGTTAACAAAAGAAAAAATGCCCACGTAGGGCTTAAAAATGTATAAGTGCCCAATTCCAGTTAAGATATAGTTTTGGTAGTTAAGTGAAAATATAACTGCAATTTAAATTATAAGGAACACTACTAAAACCTGTAACTTATTAGAATTAGCAGAAAAACTCAGTTTAAGTGGAAAAAAAGGAAAAGAAGGTCAATTTAACTTAGATATGGTGCCCAAAAAAGAAAACACAGTCCAGAAGATAGAGTAAGGAAAGGGGAAAAATAAAGAAATCATGCACAAATTCAAAGCCAAATATAGCAAAATAAAATTTATAAAAGAAGGCTTGATCAAGAAGAATACACCAATTTTATTTTTGAGACATAAATTCTAGAGAAGTAAGGTGTTGGTATGGTGAGGTGGTGTTTTTCATAGTGATTATATATTTTTGTAGGTTATTTTTGAGGGGTGACAAGGATAAATTGTTTGTTACAAAAGCAGAGAAGGCATTCATGGTCTTCATATGAAAATGGATGAAAAATGGAATAGTGAGTGTCAAAGCAAGTTTTAGCTTGTTGATTAGTTGTAGGTGTTGTTTCCAGTGGATATTGGAGAATAGGTGGGGTTGTAGCTCCATTTAGTTTCAACTGATAAACTAGGAAGTTATATCTTCTTCTTGGTTGAAGCCCAAAATTTGTAATTGAAAGTTGTAGATTCTTGTTGGTTGAAGCCATAACTTTGTAATTTCAAGTTGTAGCTTTCCCTATGAATGAACTGAAGAACAATTTTGAAAGTTATTTGTTCTTGGGTATTCCATTGTGATTGTTGATATAAATCTCTATTATGGTTATTTAAGTTATTGCTAAAGTATTGAATGATGTGCACTAATTAAAAGAAATTTTTTTAATTGGAAAAATTGTTACAATATTGATTCACCCCCCTCTCTCAATATTGTCCTATTTTCCAATAGGGGGTTATGCCTCTACCCTTATGTTGGAGAAATAAAAAAATTCCAAGCATGGTTTTTCTTTGTTTCAATATTGTATAAAAATGAAACCTATCCCATACTTTATCTTCCATGATTTTCATTTTTTATTAGCCTATTTTTTCCAGATGAGTCTTGTTTTTCTCATTCCATCATCACCATATTCTTGGTCGATCATTTTCTTTCACTCAGTTTTATACCCTTGCCCGAGGAACTACTATGATGAGTGGTATTGTTAGCCCACCTATTGACCTCTATATGTTTTGAGCAGTTCCATCATGCATAGAACATGTTTCTACCCTTTATACCACTCATTCCTCTGGGAGGAGTTTTCTTTAAGCTCTTTTCAGACTCCCAAAATATGAAAATATTGTCAATAACTTGTCTCTTTCAAAATTGTTAAAGTAAATGAAAAAAAACCTACCCATTATAAGTTTAACCCTTTTCCAGACTAGATAGACTATTTACGTAAAATAAATACTTTAGTTGAACATGGCTAAAGGCTCTCTTGGGTATTGTTTTATGCCTTTTTGGGCCTAAGGGACAAATTTACGAAAAGGGATGTTTTGGAGTTTTTTTTTTTGCCTCTTTTTCAAACTCTCTAAACATGAAAAAGAATTCAAGTTATGCCTTTGATGGACTCGTAAAATTGTTAAATAATGTTGGACTCATCAATAATGATGATACCAAACCACTCATTCCTAGGGTTCATTAAAAATACTTATATTGATTCGCCTGAAGGATGAACTTATAGATCAAGAATATGTTATCCCCCTCAAGATTGTAAAAAATAAAGAGGTACTAGACAAAAATAGTTGGGAAATTAGGAAAAATGGGTGTCAAACCTACTAATGGTAGTGATTTTCTCCTGAACATGACAATCTTTCACTTCATCTCCATGACTTCTTTGGGTTGGGGAATCTGCTTGCCTCTTTGTTGATCACACCTCATTGAAATAATTCATGATGGGTCTTTGAGTCAATGTTTCCAACTCCATATCAGTGTCGCCAGTATGTTTAAGAGAAACTCCACCCTTAGTTGACATCTTCTACAATACCTTTAAGGCTTAATTCATGTATGACACTCCTTAACCATATCTGCATCATCGCATTCTGTCTGAAATCATTATAGTAATTTCATATCATTGATGGGGGATACATTAAGGCCCTCTTGTGATGGTCACTTCCTATCGACATAAAAAATTTATACAAGGATTTGACTTAGAAACTCCCTTTAGTGCCTTAGAGCTTGCATACTTGAATGGTACTTTTCCTCACTTTCGGAAAAAGGTTATCATGATTTTCCTTTGACCGAAGTATTTTGTGTGGTTTTCGACTTCATATCATTTATTTGCATTGCATAGATTGAGATCCATTTTAATTATCGGTGGTTCCTCCCACATTTGTTAATGACTTACATCAATGACCTGTAATAAAATGGTGTCTACCATGTTCAAATCCAACACATTTATTCACATGGTTAGCCTCGTACTATCGAGTGACAAGGTAGATGACTCCATATCTAGTCTCATCCATTAGGGATACAATTAAAGCATTCATACAATATCACAAAGTATGATGGAAATCGGATCATTCAGAAAATCATCCAAGCATGGGTCCACCATTTTTCACTAGGGGAAATGAATTTGATTATTGTACATGTAAATTGGCTTATATGTTGAGTATGTCTATTCCTACCTCAACAATGATATCATGAAGAATGAATTGTAACAGATGATGATCAAAGAATCTATTTTTGATCCGAACCTGTCACATGGTAAATCACTTTAGTCCTCAACCACTTATTTTGACTTTGTACTTTAGGGGGTAATCTATTACAGGTCATTTTGTAACATCCAATCAAATGGCCTTGAAATTTGATCAATCAACATCCTTTTAAACTTTTCATTCATCCCTTGGAAATCCTAGAGAACTCTCTCTCCAAAAGGTCCAAGAATTCTAGGTTAAACATATTAAAAGTTTATTTTTTGGTCCAATCACACTTTCCCTATATCAAAACTACATTGTTTCAAGTTGTACACAAAGAAATTTCACTGAATATCGCATGTTTCCTTCACTGAAAGTGTGATGACTCTTGAATTTCGGTAAAAATAAAAAATAATTTTGAATCTTATCTTTCTAGAAGCTTCCCAAGTGGTTTTAACTATTTTCTATTATATTAATATCTCGAACTCTTATACTTTAAGTCTTATCTCTTATCCCTATAATTTATCCTCCCTCATATGTGGATCTAATTCCTATATTGGTAAATCCCAAACCACCCATTTTATCCTATAAATGCACTGCCTCCCATAGAGTATGGGTTGGATTTTGGAGACTCTTAGTTATGCCCTCATGTTGCTGATTTATGCCTAAGGACCCATTATCCATCCATGGACTTGAGTTGTCATTGAAGGATTGCTTTGTGGCAAAGGAAGGAGAAGTTAATTGTTAGACATATACGAGGTCAAGATTTGTATAGGGTTGCAAATTATCCTACTTTCATTAATACAAAAAGTGATTCATTTTCCTATACTTATGTTTCATTAATGTATATGTACTACAATTCCTTCTTGACTCATCGTTTAGATTATGTTAGTGTATGTTGTTTGTATGTTGTAGTTCTCTATCTTGTTTTAGTTTTTTTGCAAGTTGTATTTATAGACTTTGGAGTTGGAGCTAAAGTTTACAAGTAAGGAGAAGAGGAGAATTTGTGTTGGATTCTAGGCAAGTCTTTACTCCATGTTCTAATTTCTCTAAGGAAAGCATAAGTATTTTTTTCTCTATTGTTTCTAGATCAAGCCACTAGATATAGGGAGCTCGCTTCTGTCCACATAAGTGAATTGTCCATTAAACGAAGGATGTGATTATATGAGACATCATGTGAAATCTTGAAATAAATTAAATATAATTTGTTTTTAATTAGCTTGCCTAAGGAAATATACTCATAAATCCATTTTTTGAAGAGGATATATATATATATATATATATATATATATATATATATAGAGAGAGAGAGAGAGAGAGAGAGCAGTGTTTTTTATCATAACCAAACATGCCACCACCACATAGTTGTCAAGGAATGATCCTACAATAGAAAGTGTCCACAATTCCTTAATTCCATGACATGAAGGAAAGGAAAATGAATACTCTCATAGGAGATGAGGTGCCTCAAGAAAGCTGATGGAAAAAGAGGAAAATGTATTTTTTTCCAAGGGGAAACACATAATTGAGAGAACAACAATAGTAAGGTGAGAGATGTAATTAATCCACACATCGTGAAAAGTGGGATGTGTTCCCATTATTGGATGCTATGAGATTGCTACAATGTGTTGTCTAAGTTTGAATGGCTAGTGGGAGTCTCAAAGACAGATTAAATCAAGAGTTCCTACCAAGTAAGATGATAAAACACTAAGTGCTTGCTGGAAAAGCTGATCAACCACTTGGGTGCCTTCTATAAGGCTGATAAACCACTACGAAATTTATAAGAACCATTCTAGTGCTTACTGAAAAGAGTTGATAAATCACTAAATTATTTTTTAGGAAGCCAATAAACAACTTAGTGATTTCTAAGTAAGTTGATAAACCACCTGGATAGTGGGAATTAAGTTTTCCTATAGTGTTTTCCTTGGAAAAATAGATGATAAACCTCCCAAATAATAGATTTATTCTTGTAATTGAGAAATACTGTAGTTGACCCTTGGTTGGATTCTCTGAGAAAGAATTCCTTTAGATTATGGATTTGGCTTGGGGTGGAAAAATACAAGAAAGACTGCAGTGTAGTTTCCATACAACTGGGAGGAGAGTTGAATTCCCTCCTCCAGTTTCCATCCATCTATAAAAATTCAAATAAATGTAATAACTTGTATATATTTGAATGTGAAAGATTAACTTGACTAATATATTATTGTCTAATGTATAACTCAACATTAATCTTGAATGATCACTAGAAATTTTTGCATGTCCTTGGTGGACAAGTTGTTTTATATGTTCTTATGATTATGTTAAATATGGTAGGTTTTTGGGTTTGTTTTTCCTATTATGAGCTAAAAATATAAATAAATTAATAAACATGGTTTCCTAAACATGATTAATTTTTTTATTACAATGTGTGAATTCAAGGTTTTTATGAAGGTAGCATATGTGTGCCTTGTGAGGAATCTGGCTATTGGATCCATTTCTTAACTTTACTAAAAATTTGATATAATGTGATCTCTATGGTGCAATTGATTCTATTTATTTAATGGTATAATACCTTTGAAAATTTTTAGGATTTGGGTTCGTATCCCTGGAATTGGGGATTTTGGGAAAGAGCTCTGATGGGCCTCTAAATTAGACATAAAATAAGGCCCATCTAACCTTTCTTAGGCCCATCTACCTTCTTTATGCACATGAAAATATATATTAAATCTCTCCTTATACCCTTAATAATTTTTTCTTATGGTTTAAGATGATCTTAGGAAGATTTAAAGGTAATTTCATATTTGTGCCTAACATTGGTTATTTTTGTAGAATATTGTGAAAATATTAGGAAGATTATGCAGATTTGGAGAAGGAGATAATTTAGGCACTTACTCCCTACAACTAGAAGATAAAGATTGAGGAATAAATGAGCACAATATTAGGAAATTATTGAGAAACATTAGAGATATTAAAGGGGTTTTTCCACCCTCCTTAACTATCAAAGGCAGCCAAGCAAACTGAAGACGAAGTGCACTCAATCTATGGTTTAGTTCAAGTCAAAGTGGAATCAATCACTAATTTCTAGGGAGTTGTTGCTAGCTGCCCTTGAGTATAAATAAAGCTGATCAAGAGCTAATTAGGGTCCATTCCGGTCCATTTGGGGCCAGTGCATTCCATTCCATTCTGGTGGATTTCTATTCCATTCAATTTTATTTCATTCCATTCAAATTTTTGCTACAAGCTATTAGAATTTTGTTATTTTAATCAATTGTTCAAAACTTTCATGGATGTAATGAGACTATATTTGTGAAATACAATGAGTGTTCAAAATTTGTTTTACTTGTTTATTTTAAGAGAGCTAGGCTCATGGGTTAGGGCCCAATCCATGTGCTTCATATTCTATGTTGTTTTCATTCTTTCCTTTCTATCATTTAGATAGTTTTATTTTTTATATTTTTATTGTTGTTATAGTTTGTTGTTGTAGATTTAATCTCCTTATCTATCCTGTAGAATATTTGATAAACTCCAAAATATGTGGTTAAGCCTCCCCCTCTCATCTCTGTCAATAGAGTTTGAGCAGGGTAGACCTTCCCACATGCCAAAAATTTCTTTCTTTTTTAGTTTAGGGAAGAAATTGCATTACCAAGTCCGAGTCTCTCTTTCACTATTTTTATCACACGTTTTTCTCTATTTTCCATGGATGAATCCACATGTGTGTTTGCAGGAAGAAGTAGCAACAGTCCTAGAAAAGCCCATCAAGTCGTTATGCTTCCCCCTCCATCTCTTTGTTACACTTCCGAGCATCAATGTTACACGTCCATTTCCCTCCTCTCCTTAAACAGCTACCGCACCCTTTTTATTCGCAAAAACCAATTAAAAGTCTGACCTCTGCCTTTCCCCTCGTAACTCCCACTTATCACACTTTGCATCTCACAGGATATCTTCTCCCCTTCCTTTGTCATTCTTAAACGTTTTAACGATTTTCCCTTTCAACTTTCCTTCCGATAATTATGAAAATATTCGAAAAACCATTGGAAACCAACCTTCCCTTTTTTTCCTTTAAGACTTACCGCAAATCGCAATTTGCATTTCCATTTGGTTCCCGTTATACATTCCGCTTCTAGACCCCGATTGTGATATCACTACACCTTACCTTTTCCTCTTATTATAAAAAAAGAAATTGGAACCCCGACCCTTCTCTTTACCTTTAAACTTATCGCATTTCCCTTTCGCTTATCGTAATTTGCAACACTCTTCGCCTTGTTAATACTTACCGATCCTTTTTTCCGATTGTGATATTGTTATCGCACTCTGCCACTAGTACTCCTGCCAAATCACCCGTCTCATATCTCACTCCCGTCACCCATCGCACCTCTCACATCACATTTCGCTCTCGAACAACACTTCCGACACTCCGACTAATTTGTGATATTGCAATTGCGATTTCGCATATCACAGATCACATTTCTGTCCTCCCATCGCATTTCTTCCATCGCACTTTTCAAAGCCTCCCGCTCCAAAGAATATTTGAAATATTATAAGATTTAATAAAGTCCAAACCCCTGTTTCCACACCTCTAAGCCTTTTCTTTTGTGTTTAAGCCCTCCATTAGCCTCTTTAGCCCTTTTTCCTCCAAACTGCAAGAAACATTTTTTAAATTTTAGTTAGATCATGAATAGTTGCATGGTTAGAAGCATGATAGCATGGTAGATAGATCATAGGATAAGTAGAGTGTGTTTATCCATTTGGGAAATTAAGTGTAGTTAGAGTTTAGTTTCCTTTCCTATCATTTCTTTTCAACAATTTAGTTTCCTTTTTGTCATTTCCTTTTTGCAATTTAGTTTAGTTTCGTTGAAGTGTGGCAGAATTCACTGAGAAACCATATAAGTAGCACCCTTTTGTAGAGAAGAAGAGGATGACATGAGTAGAATGTATCTGTTGTGTATATATCACTGTCACCTCCAAGTTTTTATGAACCCCGAGTTGATAAATTAAAGTAGGGAAGCCCCTAAGAGTTGCAACACTCTTGGTGCAATACCAGCACTCGCCAATTATTGGCCCCGTTGTCGGGGAGGTGTCTAGTAGATGCTTTGATTCAATTTTATCCTTATTCTCTACTTTATTTTTTCATGTTGTTTCCTAAATATTGAAAAATACAAAAAATATGATTTTCATGCCTCATAGGAGTAGGGATACTTAGAATTTTTTTAAAAATACTTCTCCAATACCAACCCCCCCTCCCACTTGACCACGTGGTGCAGTAAGAACGACATCTCCATACAATTTTGAAGGTAGAATAGATGGATGGATATGATGACAATGAATAAGATCTTATTGGGTTTCCCATTCAAGATATGGACATCAGTGTACATATGAATAACATCCCTCCATCTTTCCTTCCCAACTTCCATGGTATGAGGATAGAGGATTCAGAAAAAATTCTCTTTGAATTTGAGATACTTTGTATATATTATGGCTACTTATCACACACTCAAAAAATGAGCTGAAAAATTGAAGGATAAATCTCTTAAATGGTTCATGAGTCTAGGTACTAATTCAATAAGATCATGGAATGATATGCAAAAGATATTTCTATAAAAATATAAAGATCATGATCTTAGAGAATATTTTTTAGAATGAACCAATAAGAAGATGAGAGCCTTTAGGATCTAATATAGAGGTTCATGTATAATGTTAAGAGGGAAAAATTTCATCACCTAGGATTTGACAAACTAAAAACCCTCTTACTTAGAACAATTAGGGATGAGTGGATTGATCTCCTTAATCTCATGACTAGAGGAGATGTATACCAATTGTCATTTGAAGAAATTTGTGAAACATGCAAGCACATATCAAGAGGAAGGGAAATAATAAGTAAATCAACATCAACATTGGTAAGGAAAGATGAATTGGAAATTTTCTCGAAAAATTTAAAATAGAAATTCTTAGCAATCTAAGTGAACAATTAGAAATTTTAAGAATGAAAAATGAGAAAAAAGAGGATGCTGATATTTTTGTTATCCATGCAGAAACATATGCTACTAAATGTTGTCCATCATTCCCTAGATTAAAATAAGTTTACTAGGAAGACAATGGAGCAAGGAAATCACCAAAGAAGCTATGTTATATAGCTCCAAGGAGACCCTGGTAGCCTAGTCAACTTGATATGACACAAGGACCCACTTCACAATTTAAAGCTTATTCACATCCATCTCAAACTAATTGGGACACACTCCCTCCTTGGCAACCTTGGCCATATCAACCCCAAAACCAATCTTGGAAACATGGTTGGCAAGGACCTTATTTGGAAAGTCCATAATATCCTCAATATTTCCCTCCATGTCCTCCATACCAAACTCCATGCTATCCCTACCATCCAACTCCACCACAACTATAACCTCCACCACATCCATCTCATATATCCACCCCCACTCAACTACCTATACCACCATTTCCAAATCCACACCATGAAGTATCTCAGTCCACTTACAATGTTGAGGTAAAACACTTCCAAACATATCCTCTTGATCTAGATGGTATTCATCTTAGTTCAAGAAAGGTATTAAAAAAAAATATTTTCTTAATGTCATTGAAGGACAACATCAAGAAGAAAAAAAGCTATCCAAACATATCCTCTTGATCTAGATGGTATTCATCTTAGTTCAAGAAAGGTATTAAAAAAAAATATTTTCTTAATGTCATTGAAGGACAACATCAAGAAGAAGAATATCCAAATGAGGAGATCAAAAGATCAAGGGCTACACTTGATGAAGAGCATACATCATAATCAACTATTGGGAAATTTCCCTCATCTTTACCATCATTTCCTCCATGTGTTCAAGAGAATAATCAACAAAAGGAGGAAGATTTGACTATCATAATAGAAGAGGACATCCAAGTGATCCAACTCAGCAAGTGGACCAGGGGCATCACAACTATATTGACATATGGTTCCAAACAATCATTAATTTGCAGCAACATGCTCTTCTCCAATAGTACTTGATACAATCCCAGTCAAACAAATGCATAACTCATATTCAGGTACATGTCAAACTATGCATTCAAGTGTGCACATGATCTTATCTATCATATTGATGTGTACATGGCTCCATTGGAAGTATTCCTCTACTTGAAAAAGGTTTTGTTTTTATCAAGTCGAGTAGGAAAGTGAAAAAGAAAAAGAGAAAAAGGGAAGAATAAAATCTCGGGTGAAAACCTCTTTTGAGGTGTACGAGATTGGCTCAATGATTGAAAACCTTCATGAGGTAGTTATTGGGTTGAAAAAGAAAAAAATAAAAAAATATCAGGAGAAAACCTCCTTTGAGGCACCTAGGCAGACGTACTAGTGGAAAACCTCATTGATGCAGCTAGTAGACCTTAAAAAAAAAAAAACATTTCTCCATGTATCTCTCTTTGATAAATGCATGTGTTCTCCAACCTTTGCAAGCAGAAAAACAATAAGTTGGAACAAAAATAAAATTTGTTCAACACTTTATTTAAAGTTAGTCAAACTTGGACTTCCTCCTCATGTGCTTTGATGCTCCAAAAGGACCTCAAGCATATTATCACATGCAGCTTCAGAGGAGTTTCAGAACCACCGAAGACAACTTCAATAACCATATCAGCAGCTTCAATATCACCTGCAAAAATAAATAGATGGTAAGGCTCAGGTATACAATCATATAACCCTTTCTTCGACTCTATTTTAGTTTAAGAAAACATTAAAATGTGTGAGAAGGAAATTTTTTTTATATAGCCAAAATCAGTAGCAGAGAAACCGCAGCCTTATCTAGCGACTAGCCTCAATTTTTCCACCAAGAAGAGGAACAAGACAAAAGAAAAAAGGTCTGGAGAAAGTGCGTAGTAAGAAATTCATTGTAATGGAAGACAAGGAGTGCCAAGGGGTAACCAAGGGTGAACTCAATTAACCGAAAAAGAACTCTGAGTTTATTTTGGATACAATAAAAATAAAAAAAAATAAAAAAAAAAGGAAAAAAGCGAAGAAAAAGAGAAAAAAATAGAAAAAAATTAAATATAAGGTGGACCACCACCTCTTGGCATGCAAAATAAAATTTTTCTTAAGGCATCTAAGGACCTGCATGCAACACCCATAAGAATAATTGCAAGAAGAATAACAAGAAGATTAGCATGAGGAGCAGCGCATGGGCCAATAAATAGAAACAAAATAAGACAGCATGCAGGAAGAACCAGAAGACAAGGAGGATAGACAGGTTTCTCAGAGGATGAGAAATAGTTTCAGTAGGGGGGTGATGATGGGCATCTAAATTAGACATAAAATAAGGCCCATCTAACCTTTCTTAGGCCCATCTACCTTCGTTATGCACATGAAAAAATATATTAAATCACTCCTTCTGCACTTAATAATGTTTTCTTATGCTTAATATTATCTTAGGAAGGTTTAAAGGTAATTGAATATTTGTGCCTAATATTGGTTATTTTTGTAGAATATTGTGAGAATATTGGGTAGATTAAGTAGATTTGGAGAAGGAGATAATTTAGGGACTTTCTCCCTGCCACTGGAAGATCAATATTGAAGAATAAATGAGCACAATATCAAGAAATTATTTAGAAATATTGGACAGATTCAAGGGGGTTGTCCACCCTCCTTAACTATCGAAGGAAGACAAGCAAAATGAAGATGAAGTGCACTCAATCTATGGTTTACTTGGAGTCAAAGTGGACTCAATCACTATTTTCTAGGGAGCTATTGGTAGCTGCCCTTAAGTATAAATAAAGCTGATCAAGAGCTAATTAGGATCCATTCTGGTCCATTCTGGGCTATTCCATTCCATTCCATTCTGATGGATTTCTCTTCCATTCGATTTTTTTCTGCAAGCTATTGAGCTGTTATGATAAGTTGTTCAAAACTGGCGATGTGAGACTATCTTTGTGAAATACAATGAGTATTGAGACTTTGTTTTACTGATTTAATTTTAGAGAGCTAGGCTCGTGGCTTAGGGCCCAATCGATGTGCCTCATCTTATTTGTTGTTTTCATTCTTTCCTTTCTATCATTTAGCTAGTTTTATTTCTAATATTTTCATTGTTGTTATAGTTTGTTGTTGTATATTTAATCTGTTTATTTTCATTTTAGAATATTTGATAAAATCTAGAAGTTGTAGTCAAGCCTCCCCCTCTCATATTTTTCAACTGAGTTCGATTAGGGTAGACCTTCCCATAGGCCAAAAATTTCTTTATGTTTGAGTTTAGGGAAGAAATTTCATTACCAAGTCTGGGTCTCACTTTCACTAGTTTTATCATACATTTTTGTCTATTTTTTGTGCATAAATCTAAAGGTGTGTTTGTAGGAATAAGTTGCAAGAGTCCCAAAAAATCCCATCAAGCTATCCCACTTCACCCTCTATCTCTATGTTAAACTTATGAGCACCACTTTTACGCCTCCATTTCCCTCCTTCTTCTCTCCTTAAACAACTACCACACCCTTTTTATTCACAAAAACCAATTAAAAGTCTGACCTCCACCTTTCTCCTCAAAACTCCCACTTATCGCACTTTGCATCTCACAGGATCTCTTCTTCCCTTCCTTTGTCATTCTTCAGCATTTTATGATTTTCCCTTTCACCTTACCTTTACTGATCATTATGAAAATATTTGAAAAACCATTGGAAACCTGCCCTCTTTTTCCTTTAAGACTTATTGCAAATTGCAATTCGCATTTCCATTTGGTTCTCGTTATATGTTCCCCTTCCAAACCGTAATTGCGATATCCCTTAGCACCTTAATTTTGCTACTTATTATAAGAAAAAACATTGGAACCCCAACCCTTCTATTTACCTTTGAACTTACCACATTTCCCTTTGGCTTATCATAATTCCCAACTCTCCACCTCATTAATACTTACCGCTCCTTTTTTCCGATTGTGATATTGTTATCGCACTCTGGCACTGGTCCTGCCATGTCACCTGTCGTATATCACACTCCCATCACCCATCACACCTTGCACTTTTCATTTTTCTCTCTAACAAGACTTCTACCACTCCAACTGATTTGTGATATTTTGATTGTGATCTCGCATATCGCATATCACATTTTTGTCCTTCCATCGCATTTATGCCATCGCAGTTTTCAAAGCTTCCCACTCCAAAGCATATTTGCGATATTATAAGCTTTAATAAAGTCCAAAACCCTCTTTCCACACCTCTAAGCCTTGTCCAGCATGTTCAAACCCTTCATTAGCCTCTTTAGCCCTTTTTCCTCCAAACTACAAGCAACATTTTTTAAAGTTTAGTTAGATCATGAATATTTGCATGGTTAGAAGCATGATAGGATGGTATATAGATCATAGGATAAGTAGAGTTTGTTTAGCCGTTTGGCCAATTAAGTGTGTTTAGAGTTTAGTTTCATTTATTTTCATTTATTTTCAGCAATTTACTTTCATTTCTTTCATTTCCTTTCTACAATTTAGTTTAGTTTTGTTGAAGTGTGACAAAATTCACTGAGAAACCATAGAAGTAGCACCCTTTCATAGAGCGGAAGAGGATGACATGAGTAGAATGCATTTTCTATGTATATAGTACTGCCACCTCCAAGTTTGTACAAAACCCGGGTTGATAAAGTAAAGTAGGACAACCCCTGGGAGTTGCGGCATGCTTGTTGCAATACTAGGGTTGACCACTTTTTGGCGTCGTTTCCGGGAAGGTGTCTAGTAGATGATTTGATTATGTTTTATCATTCTTTTCTGCTTTCCGTTTTCATGTTGTTTCTGAAAGATTGAAAAATATAAAAAAAAAAACTGATTTTCATGATGCATAGGAGTAGGGAGACTTAGATTTTTTTTTTTAAATACTTCTCCAATACCAACCCCCCACTTGACCACGTGGTGCAGAAAGAACCACATCACCATACACTTTTGAAGGTAGAAGAGATGGATGGATATGATGACAATGAAGAAGATCTTATTGGGTTTCCCATTCAATATGTGGACATCAGTGTACATCTGAAGGACATCCCTCCATCTTTGCTTCCCAACTTCCATGGTATGAGGACAGAGGATTCAGAAATATTTCTCTTTGAATTTAATATACTTTGTAGATATTATGGCTACTTGTCACATACTCAAAAACTGAGATTTTTTCCCGTGACATTGAAAGATAAAGGTCTTAAAAGGTTCATGAGTCTAGGTACTAATTCAATAAGATCATGGAATGGTATGCAAAAGACATTTCTAGAAAAATATAAAGATCGTGATATTAGAGAAGAATTTTTTAGAATGAACCAAGAAGAAGATGAGAGCCTTGAGGATCTAATAAATAGGTTCATTTATAATGTTAAGAGGAAAAAATTGCATGACCTAGGATTTGACACACTAAAAACCCTCTTACTTAGAACAATTAGGGATAAGTGGATTGATCTCCTTAATCTCATGAGTAGAGGAGATGTATACCAATTGTCATTTGAAGAAATTTGTGAAACATGCAAGCATATATCAAGAGGAAGGGAAAGAGTAAGTAAATCAGCATCAACATTGGTATGGCAAGATGAACTTGGAAATTTGCTTGACAACTTTAAAACAGAAATTATTAGCAATCTAAGTGAACAAGTATAAATGTTAAGAACGAAAAATGAGAAAAACGAAGAAGTTGATATTTTTGCTATGCATGCAGAATCATATGCTACTAAATGTTTTCCATCATTCTCCAGGTTTAAATAAGTTTACTAGGAAGACAATGGAGCAAGAAAATCACCAAAGAAGCTATGTTATGTAGCTCCAAGGAGACTCTGGCAGCCTAGTCAAATTGATATGATACAAGGACCTACTTCACAATTTCAAGCTTATTCACATCCATCTCAAAATAACTGGGACACACTCCCTCCTTGGAAAAATTGGACATCTCAACCCAAAAAACAACCTTGGAAACATGGTTGGCAAGGACCTTATTGGGAAAATCCATAATATCCTCAATATTTCCCTCCATATCCTCCATAGCCAACTCCATGCTATCCCTACCTTCCACCTCCACTACAACCACAGCCTCCACCATATCCATATCATATATCCACCCCCACTCAACTACCTGTACCACCATTTCCAAATCCACACCATGAAGTATCTCAGCCCACTTACAATGCTGAGGTACAACGCTTCCAAAAATCTCCTCTTGATCTAGATGGTATTCATATTAGTTCAAGAAAGGTATTACGAAGAAGATATTTTATTAATGCCATTGAAGGACAACATCAAGAAGAAGAAGATCCAAATTAGGAGATAAAAATATCAAGGGTTGCACTTGATGAAGAGCAGACATCATAATCAGCTATTGGGAAAGTTTCCTCATGTTTACCATCATTTCCTCCATGTGTTCAAGAGAATAATAAAAAAAGAGAGGAAGATTTAAATGTAATAATAAAAGAGGACATCCAAGTTGATCCAACTCAGCAAGTGGACTAGGGGCATCACAACTATATTGACATATGGTTCCAAATAGTCATTAAGTTGCAACAACACGCTCTTCTCCAATAGTACTTGATACAATCCCAGTCAAAGAAATTCATCTCTCATATTCAGGTACATGTCAAAGCATGTATTCCAAGTGTGAACATGATTTTATCTGTCATCTTGATGTGTACATGTCTCCATTGGAAGTATTCCTATACTTGGAAAAGGTTTTGTTTTTTTCAAGTAGAGCAGGAAACTGAAAAAAGAATAAAAGGAAAAAGGGAAAGAATAAAATCTCAGGTGAAAACCCATTTTGAGGTGTCTGAGATTGCTTCACTGATTGAAAACCTCCATGAGGCGGTCATTAGGTTGGAAAAAAAGAAAAAAAGAAAAAAAAATATCTTAGGTAAAAACCTCCTTTGAGGTGCCTAGGCAGACCTACTAGTGGAAAACCTCATTGAGGCACCTAGTAGGCCTTTAAAAAAATAAATGTATTTCTCCATGTATCTCTCTCTAATGAATGCAAGTGCTCTCCAACCTTTGCAAGAAGAAAAAAAACAAGTTGGCACAAAAATAAAATTTGGTCAACACTTTAGTCAAAGGTAGTCAAACTTGGACTTCCTCCTCATGTGCTCAGATGTTCCAAAAGGACCTCAAGCAGATTATCACATGTAGCTTCAGAGCAGCATCAGAACCATCGAAGAAAGCTTCAACAACTATATCAACAGCTTCAATATCACCTGCAAAAACAAATCAATGATAAGGCTCAGGTATGAAATCATCTAATCCTTTCTTCGAATATTTTTTAGCTTAAGAAAACATTAAAAAGTGTGAGAAGGAAAGTTTTTTTTTGTAATATTCCAAAATTTTCATGCAGCAAATTGGAATATTAAATTTTGCTGATCTCACTTAGGAGATGAATAAATGCGTAAGGAGGCCCATGCATAATAAAAATCCGAATAAAATACCTCATGGTGTGGAAAGCGATCAAGGTAGCAGCTGGATTTTACACTCTCATGTGTCAACAGGGACAAATGCAGGTGGATAAGGTCAAGTTTGACCAAGTCAACAGTGCAGGTATGAGAGGAGGAGATCATCTATAGAGACAGCGTAGTGCAAGTGGGAGGAAGATTCCTTGGTGAAGGAAACCCTAATGAGGGGGGCCCAAGGAAAGAAGGCTCAAACATGTTTAAAAGGAAGGCAAGGCAGCCATAACAAGTTTATGCTTATGATTTGACTTCTGGATTTGGTCTGAGAGACTATCCTGTTTTCTTCAACTGTTTAGTTGAGATTGCTGTGCTACTTAGCACAAGGATTTCCTATTTAGGAATCCTTATCCTTTCTTGAGAGACCTCTTGAAGGAGTTGTATTAATTTGACTCACAGCCAGACTTGAGGCCAAGCATCCTCATTCAGCTACAACTTTATTTCTACAGTAGTATAACGTTGTGTTGTAGGGTGTTACAGTGAGGGGTCACAACACCACTTCTAGCAGTTGTTTTTCAGAGGAGGAGGCTCTCTTTCTATTGGGAGATCAGTGAGGAAGCATTCCGGAGTAGATTTTAACATCTTGGCACTTGGCCAAAGTACTCTCATCATCTACAGCATAGTCCCTTGTAGGAACTGTGTCATTTCTTGCAGTGTTGCAGTGAGAGGGTCAATCCCCTCAAGTTTGAGCTGCTTTCTCAAGGAAAAGGCCAACCTTTCTCCAAGAAAGTTTTTAAGGAGGATTTTCCTTCATTCCATGTATTTTTTAGATGTATAAAGACATAGCTTCAGTTATACTATGTCATTTTCAGATCCAGATCTGCAAATCTGACATTTTGCACTTGTACTCCCATAGAACCCTTGTCGGGTCATTCCTATAATGTGTAAAAGAAGCTTTTTCCAAATTTTCTCCATGATCTGATGTAATATAATCCATGTATGTTATTTCCATTGTATTTCATCATAAACCCTCATAAAATCACACTGTATATTCTTCATTAAAATCTGCGTAAGTAAACTCATGGGATTTGGGCCTTTTTGAGCGATATTGGGACCAGGAGATATGTTTAACTTAGCTAGAGTTATTTGTTTTTTATCCCATTTGGTATGTAAGTCTCATATGACATAATATAAGGGATACCACCATTATTTTCCTCTTTTATTATACAAATAGCTGGGAATAACATTTTTGGGGCTTAGTTTGCTGCTTTTCCCCACCTTCTGGATCCTAAAATGAAGAATAAATTGTTGTTGTAACTTTAATTGATGGCTATGTGTTTTTAACACATCATATGAACTATCTGCAACTCTAGAATATCTTCAGATATTCTTATTTTTGTATAAATTCCCTATTTTGGGATATTACATTTTTATATAGCCAAAATCAATAGCAGAGCTACCTCAGCCTTATCTAGCGACTAGCCTCACTTTTTCCACCAATAAGAGGAACACAAAAAAAGTAAAAAGGACCTGAGAAAGTGGGTAGTAAGTAGTTCATTTTAATGGAAGACAAGGTGTGCCAAGGGGTGAATAAGGGTGAACTCAATTAATAGAAAAATAACTTTGAGTTTATTTTGCATGCAATAAAAAAAGAAAAATAAAATGGTGGACCCACCACCTCTTAGCATGAAACATACAAATTTGCTTAAGGCGTCTAATGACCTCCATCAAACACCCATAAGAAGAAATTCAAGAAGAATAGAAAGATAATTAGCATGAGGAGAAGCGCATGGGCCAATAAACAGAAAAAAAAATAAGCCAGCATGCAGGAATAACTAGAATGGAGGGAGGATGGATAGGTTGCTCAGAGGTTGAGCAACAATTTCAGTAGGGGGTACTGATGGGCCTCTAAATTAGACATAAAATAAGGCCCATCTAACCTTTCTTAGGCCCATCTACATTCCTTATGCACATGAAAAGATATATTAAATCTCTCCTTCTGCACTTAGTAATGTTTTCTTATGCTTTAATATGATCTTAGGAAGCTTTAAAGGTGATTGAATATTTGTGCCTAATATTGGTTATTTTTGTAGAATATTATGAGAATATTGGGAAGATTATGCAGATTTGGAGAAGGAGATAATTTAGGGACTTGCTCCCTGCCAGTGGAAGATCAGGATTGAAGAATAAATGAGCACAATATCAAGAAATTATTTAGAAATCTTAGACATATTCAAGGGGGTTTTCTAGCCTCCTTAACTATCAAAAGCAACCAAGAAAACCGAATACGAAGTGCACTGAATCTATGGTTTACTTGGAGTCAAAGTGGACTCAATCACTATTTTCTAGGGAGTTGTTGGTAGCTTCCCTTGAGGATAAATAAAGCCGATCAAGAGATAATTAGGATCCGTTCTGGTCCATTCTGGGCCAGTACATTCCATTCCATTCTGGTGGATTTCTATTGCATTCGATTCGATTAGATTCCACTAGAATTTTTGTTGCAAGCTATTAGGCTTTTGTTATTGTAATAAGTTCAAAAGTTTCATGGATGTAATGAGACTATATTTGTGAAATACAATGAGTATTCATAATTTTTTACTGATTTAGTTTCAGAGAGCTAGGCTCATGGGTTAGGGCCCAATCTATGTGCCTCGTCTTCTTTGTTGTTTTCATTCTTTCATGTCTGTCATTTATCTAGTTTTATTTCTCATATTTTCATTGCTATTATAGTTTGTTGTTGTAGATTTAGTCTTCTTATCCACGCTGTAGAATATTTGATAAACTCCAAAAGATGTGGTCAAGCCTACCCCTCTCATCTCTGCCAACAGGTTTTGAGCAGGGTAGACCTTCCCACATGCCAAAAATTTCTTTCTGTTTGAGTTTAGGGAAGAAATTTCATTACCAAGTCCGAATCCCTTTTTCACTGCTTTTATCACGCATTTTTCTATTTTTTCCGTGCATGAATCCGTAGGTGTGTTTGCTGGAAGAAGTAGCAACAGTCCCATAAAATCCCATCAAGTTGTTTAGCTTCACCATCCATCTCTATGTTACACTTATGAGAATCACTATTATGCCTCCATTTCCATCCTTTTTCTATCCTTAAATAACTACCACACCCTTTTTATTCACAAAAACCAATTAAAATTCTGACCTCCACCTTTCTCCTAGAAACTCTCACTTATCGCAGTTCGCATCTCGTAGAATCTCTTCTCCCCTTCCTTTGTTGTTCTTCAACATTTTAATTATTTTCCCTTTGACCTTACCTTTACCGATAATTACGAAAATATTCGACAAACCATTGGAAACCGACCTTCCCTTTTTTTTCCTTTAAGACTTACCGCAAATCTCAAATCGCATTTCCATTTGGTTCCTGTTATACGTTCCAATTCCAGACCCTGATTGTGATATCCCTTTGCACCTTACCTTTTCCACTTATTATTAAAAAAACCCTTCTCTTTACCTTTGAACTTATCACATTTCCCTTTCACTTATCGCAATTAATAACACTCTCCTCCTGGTTAATATTTAACGCTCCTTTTTTCTGATTACGATATTGTTATCGCACTCCACCACTAGTCCTCCTACCATGTCACCCATCGTATATCGCACTCTTGTCACCCATCGTACCTTGCACTTCGCATTTCTCTCCCGAACAACACTTCTGCCACTCTGATTTATTTGTGGTATTGTGATTGCGATTTCACATATCGCATATCGCATTTTTGTCCTCCAACCACATTTATGCCATCGCAATTTTCAAAGCCTCCCACTCCAAAGCATATTTGTGATATTATAAGATTTAATAAAGTCCAAACCCCTCTTTCCACACCTCTAAGCCTTGTCCTGCATGTTTAAGCACTCCATTGGCCTCTTTAGCCCTTTTTCCTCCAAACTGCAAGCAACATTTTTTAAAGTTTAGTTAGATCATGAATAGTTGCATGGTTAGAAGCGTGATAGCATGGTAGATATATCATAGGATAAGTAGAGTGTGTTTATCCATTTGGCCAATTAAGTGTGGTTAGAGTCTATTTTCCTTTCCTGTCATTTATTTTCAACAATTTAGTTTCCTTTCTGTCATTTCTTTTCTAAAATTTAGTTTAGTTTCGTTGAAGTGTGAAAGAATTCACTGAGAAACCCTAGAAGTAGCACCATTTCGTACAACGGAAGAGGATGACATGAGTAGAATGCATCTGCTGTGTATGTAGCATTGTCACCTACAAGTTTGTATGAACCTCGGGTTCATAAAGTAAAGTAGGGCAACCCCTAGGAGTTTCAACACTCTTGGTGCAATACTAGGGCTCATCAAGCTCCAAATCTAGGAATTATATTAGAAATATTTGAATTTTCCCTCCTCGCAGTTTAATAGAAGCCCTGATTTTATGTCACAGAATGGATGGTCCCTTATCAAACCTTGTATCTGAGCTTGGATGGGTCCTAGAAAAATTCCATATCTGGACCAGATAACTTTGTTAAATGAAAAATGTTTTATACACACACACACACACACACACACACACATATATGTAGAAGAGTTGGATGTTTATTCAATTGGTGGGTGTATCCCAAGATCTAGACATGTAGCCAACTATCACATGTACACTTTCAAGAAAAGTGTGGATGTAAGAGAAACTAGATTTTGGAAAAGAATAAATGGTATATGGAGTGGAGACCACATGGGGGATTAATACATGAGGCCTATGTGTAGATGAATCCAATATTTGAAAAATAATAGAGAGTATCCAGAGTGGGGCCTGCTTGGGGATTAATGTGTGAGGACCAGATGTAGATGAAGCTATATATTGAAGTAGAATGTAGTGTATATGGAGTGGCTCCCACTTGGGGGATTAATGTGCAAGCCCCGAATATAAAATAATCTGTTTTGGAAAATAATGGGGTACATCTAGGGTGGGGTCCACTTGGAATTGATCCAGGACATTTGAGGGACTAGAGGTTGTGCCATTATTATTTTTTATGAGCACCCAATTTTTCCCTTAGCCTAGATATAACAAGGAATTGTGGAAATTCATGGCGATATAGACCTGGTGGGTCCAAATGGAGTTAGGTGAGGTGGCAGGTGCCATGACGGCTTGAAGTTCCCACGTAGATGCCACACTAGGCCATGGGTAGCGTGGTAGAGCCATGTGGGTCACACATGGGTGCAATGTAGTAGTTCCTTGATAATGTAGTGAGGTTTAATGGGAGAAAATTCAAATGGGGATAAATTTCAAACTGAGATAAGGATTGATATAAAATTCATATGATTGGAAAACTCTCGATGAGATGAACGAAATGGTCGTAATGGTTTTGAGTTTCAAATAAGTTGGTAAAACATGTTTTTTGTAACCCCATATTCATAATAGACCTTGGAGATTAGGTAAATTTTAAAGTAACACCTTCCACAACTCAAGAATAACCCAAGGGGTTGGGAGGGAGTGTTACAAGAAACAAAAAAAATATTCTACTTCCTAAAGAAATTAAAATTTTTTATCTCTAATTTAATTCAATAAAGTGATTCCAGCTTGTATTTAAAACTAATACTAAGAACGTAGAATATTGAGCAATCTATGAAAACTAAAACAAGACACACTTGGGCATGAAATGATTTTAGCTATTATTTATCTTAAATCCCCTAGTTTAAATCCATAACACAATCTTCAATGTTGAGGAAAACATGGAAGTATTCATTAGTAGGTTAAATTTGAAGAATGAAAGATTCTAGTTTTGGTTCTTACCTCCCTGAAATAAAATACTGAAATTTAAAAAGCAGAGGATTAAATCATAAATAAGAATACTAAAATGAAATCTATATTATATCCATCTCCAAGTGTTTGCTCGAGAAATGATACTACACCTTTAACAAGTCTCAGTAAATACTACATGGAAAAGCATAAAAATCATGAGATGGATATATAATACAAAACCATTATAATTTTTTTATCAGTAAATCACACTCATACATTCAATTCATAGACACCAATGTTAGATATTATTGGAGTAGAGTACTATATATGTGTTGTAAAAATCAATTTGTGTGACAGTGATTAAACCCTACCTCTCATAACAAGCTATATTTTTATTCGAACCAGAGATTAAACTTAAGCACAAACATAAACATATAAATTCTGATCAATCTTGAGATCATAAAGTAAACATTGTGAACCAATGTCATAAACTGAGTATAACAGTCAATATTGTTTCTCATAACTGAAATTATTTGTATCAAATCAAGTACGTTATCACACTTATGATATTGTGTAACAAACCCTCCCACCCGCTTGGGTATTTCTTGAGTTGTGGAATGTGTTGCATCTGTTGATCAGTGGTTGTCATTGATGACAACCTAAGCAGTACCAGGGCTACCTCGATCTTGCATTGGAATTTTGAATTGACAAATTACTCTATTCCAAGTCAAGGATATTTTGGATGGTTTCTACTTGTCGATATTTTTCCGTTGATATATGGCATGTCACGTAATTCTTCATGGTTTGAGAGATATTTGTGTTTGAAGTTAGTAACCCCAGTTAGTGGGCTAAAACCCCATGGGGTTTTGGCATGGCACTAATCATTGGTTGTCGTCATTGAATATTCAATAATTAATGAATTTTTAAGTTCCTAAAATCCCTCCAACATTCACTTGTTGAAGACCCTGTCAACCTAAGCACTTATATAAATTGTGACCCTCATATCCTCCTCATGTAAGGATTTTTCTACTTAAAACAGGTCATCATGGAATTTTCACTATAACGTTTTTTCTGTGAAGCTTAAAATGCTGAAAAAAGACAAATTTGAGCCGAAATCCTGATGAAGCGCGTGTCTGAATTTTAGATATAGGTTCACTATATTTTTGAGGATATGATCTAAGGAACTTATGGTTTTACAGGCTCTCGGATTTCGTGTCAAATAGGTGACCTTGGGAAAATTGTTATAACTTTCTCTTTGGGCATTGGATTCAAATGTTGTAAAAAGTGGCAAAAAGAGGATAGGTAGTTTGTTGGGCATCACTTTCAGGACCAAATGCTGAAATAGTGACACGTGGCACTCCATCCAATTTTTCTCTACTGAACCAGTCTATAATCAGGTCATCGTAGGAGATTGGGCATAACTATTTCTTAAAGAATCCAATATTTATCAGACCTACAGGGTTGGAAAGAGGACTCATAGGGCTACCACAAGACGTAATTTCAAACCTTGGAGATCTAAAATTGCATAGATACAATAGATTCAATATCGAGATTCTAGAAGGAAAGAAAAAATATGCATTCAAGGATCACTACAGTAAGGAAAACACATCAACAGTCAAGGGTAAGTCTGCTACAACAAGGTATGTATAATTAGTGTTTGAATTTTAATTTGGATATCATCTTTGACATGTGTTTTTTCAAGCCAATGTAAGTATTTTGTATATATGTTTGATTGGGTTTTGTTCATAAATGTTGAATGTATTTACATTTAAATTTTGAATATTTCTCTGACATATGATTTGCAGGATAGTGTAAGTATTTTTTTTGTATATTGGTTTGGGTCTTGTTTATTAATTCATGTGCAGGAAGGAGGAAAAAATAGGACAAATCAGACACATACTAGAAGGACAATGCAATGCCAAAGTACCATTACTTGAAGCAAGCACAACAATACCTCAGCAACTGCTAGTGTTCAAAGAAGCAATTTCAAGTCAAGTATCAGGTTGTGTCAAAAGTCAGTATTGTAAAAATAATCATTGTAAAATTGTAAAAGAGTCATTATTGTAAAAGAGTCAATATGACTAGAGTTTGAGAGGCATTGTTGGGAGGTATAAGTGTCATTGTTGGATAATATTATGATTGGGTTGCAGGTCATACTGTGATTGGGTGATAGGTCTAGTCAAGAAAATAATTGTGAATCATATTGTATCATGGATCATTGTCCCTGGTACGATATTCCACACTCTTGTATTATTTCTTATCATTATAGGGTCACAGGGAGGTGCTAGGTTGCTGCATGAAGTCACCTACAGGTTGGAGCCTGTGAACACTTCAGGGTGGTAGGTCGTTCTAGGATGTCGAGGAATCCATTCAGTTGACTACTGAAGAAACCAGAGTGTTTGGGTGCCCTTCTAGTGGGAGATGGAGAAGAATTATTTTCTCAAATTCTAAGAATTTGTACCTTTCATTTCATTTGGGGCTGAATATTAACTAATTTTTTATACAATCATTGGGTGGTTTTTGACCCGAAGGGGGTTTTACACCTAAAATTCATGTTCCTATTGTGTTCTATTGTTTACTGTTGTTACTAGATAAACATCAAGAATAATTGAAGATTAACTAATGCTATGAAAAGGTTTAAAAGTTATAATTGATAAGAAATATTGATTCACCCCCCCTCTCAGTATTTCCAACAATTGGTATTAGAGCTTGGTTCCTTCAATAACAGTCTAACAACTGGAAGGAGGTCATGGAGTATACTAAGGATAGAGTTCCTCTATTCAATGGAAATAACTACGCACTTTGGAGTGGAAGAATGCAGGTTCATTTGCTAGCGCAAGGACACAAAGTATGGGAAATTGTTGAAAAAGGCCTTACAGTGACCCAGGATGAACAAGGAAAGAGAAATATGGTATATGATGCAAAGGATAAATATCTCATTATTAGTGGGCTTATCGAATCTACCTATCTTAAGGTATTGAGTTTCAAAACTGCTAAATAATTATGGGGAAAGCTTGAGAATATATGTATAGGTGACTCAAACGTGAAAGAATCAAAGCTTCAAATTTATAGGGAAAAAATTGAGCAACTCAAGAAGGAAGATGAAAATATTGATGCATACTTACAACGTGTTGTTGAAATAACAAATGCATTGAAAGGTTTGGGAGAACCTGTTGACACAATTTTTTTTGTCTGAAAGTTCCTTAGAACCTTGCTGGCAAGATTCAACCCAAAGGTATCTATCTTGGCATATAGTTCAAATCTAGCCAATATTAGTAAAGATGAATTGCATGGAGTGCTTATGACATATGAAATGAGTATTGAAGAAGAGGACGAGACATATCACCTAGAAACAACATTCGCCACATCCAAGAAAAATAGTAAGGACGTACATACTTTGAAAGTGAAAAATTGTAGTTGTAAGGGAGAAGAAAAGGAAGAAGATGAAGAAGAGTTTTCAGATAAATAAATTTCCTACTTCACGTGAAAAATGAGAACAGGTATGAGGAAATTCAAAGGTAAAATTCCATTGATATGTTTCGATTATGGTGAGGTTGGGAATTTTGCAGCCAAGTGTCCTCACAAAAATGAGGTTGTTACAAAAGGAAAGAAAGGTCTGAGGAAGTTCAACAATCAAGGGAAGAAAAAATGGTTTAAGAAGAGTTTCTTCTCAAAAGAAGATAGATCCTCATCTGATGAAGACAGTGATAATGAAAAGGAAATCAATGAAAGAGTATATTTTATGGCCAAGCATAATAAGCAAGAAGCATTTGATGAAGAAGAAGAGATGACTAAGGTTGAATTTCAAAACGAAGTGATCAGGGTTATCAAAGAGCTCAATGTTGAGAAGAATCATGTCAACACCCTTGAAGATGAATTAAAGATAGAAAGGGAACAGGTCCTAAACCTTAAAATCAAGGTTGAAGAATAAAAATGAGTTGAAGAATCGCTCAGGGAGGAATTAAAGGAAAGCATCAAGGAAAGAGAAGCATTGGAAGCTGAAATAGTTTCTCTTCGAAAGAAAGTAAAAAATGGAAAAACTCTTCAAAACTACACCAACAGCTCCAAGGCATTGGAATAAATCATCAACAATCAACGATCAAACAGTGACAAGACTGGTCTTGGTTACAAAGAAAAATATGAAAAGTAGCCAATTCCTTCTATGAAAACAAAAGAATATGGATATGAAAAATATAACAAGCAAGTAGACCTTCCAGCCAACTCAAGAGATCAGGACTTGCAGGAAGACCCATGGAAGACAATTCCTCGAAGAAGATTTCCTCCCAGGTATCAACCTATCTTCTATGGCTATTGCTATTCATGTGGAATTTTTGGACATAGATCTATAGAATGTCATATGTATGTTTGGAATAAATACATTTTCGAAAGATCTTTCATAAATGGATATTCGAGAACTGAGTAGAATATTAACAGATTTCATCATTTGAGATATGATGTCGAATTTTACAAATGTAAAAACTTTGGACACCTGCCTAAAGATTGTATACTTGGAAGTTCTTTAAAGGAATTCTCGCAAAATTAGAATGAAAAAATATGGAAAAAGAAGACTGAAAAATGTGTTATTGCTTTCAAGGCTGAAAGCAACATAAGTGTTTGGTATGTTGATAGTGGTTTCTCAACTCATATGACTAGAGATATGAATAAGTTCATATCCTTGAAGGAAAATAAGGATGGAATAGTGTCTTTTGGAAATGACAGGCCTTAAAATGTCATAGGAGTAGGTATAGTCACACTTGGAAGCAAGAAAGCCTTAGTGAAAGATGTGTTGTTGGTTGAAAATATGAATCAAAATTTGCTCAGTGTTGGACAATTGTGCGATCAAGGACACATGATGCTATTTAACTTTAAGAAATGTGAAATCAGGAAATTCAAGTTCAGTTAAATTGTGGCTACAGTAAGAAGAGCTCCAAATGACATATATATTTTGGATGAGACACCTAAAGGGTGATTTTTGGTGAAAGAATATGAAAGTTGGTTATGGCACAAACGAATGGGACATATAAATTTCGACAATTTGGTCAGAATCAACAAGAAGGAAGAAGTAAGAGAAATGCCTAAAATTTCAAAACCCACCAAAACGATATGTGAATCTTGTCGGCACGGTAAGAAGACAAAATTTGAGTTCAAGACAAAAGAACACTTTACATCACGTCCATTGGAATTAGTGCATACTGATCTATGTGGTCCTATGAGAAAAAAAGGTTTATATGGAGAATTATATTTTATGCTAATGATAGATGATTACAACAGAATGACAGTTGTCAACTTATTAATGAAAAATAATGAGGAATTCGAATGTTTTAGAATCTAAATGGAATTGGTAGAAAATGGAATTGATTTTAAGATCAAATGTCTGAGATCAGATTATGGTGGAGAATTTACTTCCAAGGTATTTCAACAGTACTATGATGAAAATGGAATAAAAAGGAAATTATCAATAGCTAGAATAATGTAGCAAAATGGAGTTGTTGAAATAAAAAAAAAACCGTACAGGAAATGGGAATAATAGTGTTAAATGACTCAAAATTATATGATAAATTTTGGGTTCAAGCAATCAATACAACTTTATTCATTTTAAACAGAGGTTTGCTAAGGAACAATTGTAACATGGCTCCATACAAATTATGGAAGGGAAGACTAGCTAATGTCAAATAATTCAAAATATTTGGAAGCAAATGCTACATCAAAAGAGATGATAAAAAATTGGGCAAGTTTGATTCCCGTGTCTATGATGGTATTTTCGTTGGTTATTCACGCAAAAGGAAGGCTTATTGATGCTACAATATGAGGCGAAAAAAATAGTGGAAAGCATCAATGTTACTTTTGATGAAGATTTTGTTACAAAGGATGATGATGAGATTGTCCCTTTAAGAAAATTTGAGGGATCTAAGGGAGAATCTGTGAAGGATGAAGAAGAAGATCCAGAATAAGACCAATCAAATAAGGAAACAATAGTCAAACAAGAGGAAATAAGAAATGATCAGCAGGACGTACAAGAAAATTATCCAAAATATTTAAAATAATGGTGTCAAAAGAATCATCTGTCATATCAAATAATCGACAACATAAATGAAGGAATTGGAACCAGAAGAAGTCGACAACTTCGTTCATCACAACAAGCCCACCTTTATTTTTTAGCAACATTTGAGCCTAACAATTTTGAGGAAGCTAGTCAAGATGAACACTGGGTAGTAGCTATGAATGAAGAACTAGATAAAAGTGAGAAGAAGGATACATGGGAATTGGTTCCACGACCAAAGGATAAAAATGTTATTGGAACTAAACGTGTCTTCAGAAACAAATTGAATGAGGATGGGCATGTTACCAGGAATAAGGCAAGATTAGTCTACAAACGATATGCACAAGTTGAAGGAATTTATTTTGAAGAAACATTTTCTCTTGTTGCCAGAATGGAAGCTATCAGAATATTTTTCGCTTATGCATACTCGAGAAAAATCAAGGTCTACCAAATGGATGTTAGGTCAGCCTTTCTAAATGGTGAATTGGAAGAAGAATTTTACATTGAACAACCCAAAGGTTTTCTGCACTCTAAAAAGGAAGACTATGTCTGCAGATTAAAGAAGACACTATATGGTCCTAAGCAAGCTCCTATATCTTGGTATGCTCGTCTTTATGGATATCTACATCAACAAGGATTCAAGAAAGGAAGCGTCGACAACAATCTCTATTGGAAACTGGATCAAGATAACCTAACAATTATCGAGGTATATGTAGAGGATATAATTTTTGGAAGAATGATGACACATTAACTAAAATTTTTTCCACAAAGATGCAAAGTGAGTTTGAAATGTCTCTACTTGGTGATCTGACATAGTTTTTAGGGCTTCAGATATCTCAGTAAGATCAAGGAATATTTATATATCAAACCAAGTACATCAAGGAAATGCTCAAGAAATTCAAGATGGAAGATTTCAAGCCTTCCCTTACCCTAATGGTAATAGGTTGTAAGTTAAGCTTAGATGATTCGTCAAAGGATGTAGACCAGAGGTTGTATAGATCTATGATTAAAAATATTCTATATGTGACAACTTCTTGACCAGACGTAATGCAGACAGTTGGACATGTAGCAAGATTCCAAGCAACACCAAAAGAATCTCATATTATTTATGTCAAGAGAATTCTCCGGTATCTTAAGGGCACAACATAATATGGTTTATGGTATCCCAAAGGAAATGATCTAGTTATCCAAGCTTATACAGATGCGGATTGGGTAGGAAGTGTTGATGATCGAAAGAGTACCAGTGGAGCACCATTCTATCTAGGTGGTTTCCTTGTTTCATGGTTAAGTGAAAAGCAGTCTTCAATCTCGTTATCCACAACAAAATCAAAATATATAGCGGCAAAAACTTGTTGTACTCAAGTTATATGGATGAAGCAAACTTTGTAGGATATTCAAGTCAAGTTGGTGAGCCTATTCCCATATTTTGTGATAACACCAGTGCCATTAGTATCTCCAAGAATCCTGTGACGCATTCCAAAACAAATCACATTCCGATCAAATATCATTTCGTTAGAGAGCAGGTCACCGAAAAGAATATCAAGCTTGAATATCTTGGCACAAAGGAACAAATTGCGGACATATTTACCAAACCATTACCTCGTGAATCATTTGAGTATCTTCACCTAAAGCTTGGGGTTCTCCCAAGTTCTCATTAGACTCTTTCTCTTATCTAACTAAGTAAGACATTCAGGGTTGGGGAACAATGTCTGGTTCGGAGAAGATGTTTATGATTGAATTACCTTTTGACATTGATGACAAGGGGAGAAAATGTTGTAGGAAGAGGTAATGATGATACGGAAGTACTTTGTTTCCATCAATGCCAAGGGGGATATTGTTGATTAGTGGTTGTCATTGATGTCAACCCAAAGAGCACCAGGGGATACCCTGATCTTGAATGGGAATTTTTACCTACCAAGTTACTATATTCCAAGTCATGGATATTTTTAATGGTTTCTAATTGTTGATATGTTTTCGTTGATATATAACACACCACGTAATTCTTCATGATTTGAGAGATATTCGTGTTTGAAATTAGTCACCCCAATTAGTGGGCTAAAACCACATGGGGTTGTGGCATGACACTTATCATTGGTTGTGGTCATTGAATAGTCAATAATTAATAATTTTTTAAACTCCTAAAATCCCTCAAACGTTCACTTGTTGAAGACCCTCTCAACCTAAGCATTTATAAAATTGTGACACTCATACCCTCCTCATGTAAGGATTTCGCTTCTTAAAACATGTCATCTTGGAATAATCGATATAATTTTTTTTTTTTTTTGGTAATTTATTTATTTTTCTCGGAAGCTTCAGATGCCGAGAAAAAAACCCATTTGAACTGAAATCTTGATGAAGCGCGTGACCAAATTTCAGATATTGGATCACTATATTTTCGGAGAGATGATCTGAGGAAGTTAGGGTTTTTGTAGACTCCCGAATTTCATGTCAAATAGGTGACCTTGGGAAAATCATCATAACTTTCTCTCTGAGCATTGGATTCAAATTTTGTAAAAAGTGACAGAAAGAGGATGGATTGTAGTTTTTTGGATATTGTTTTTAGAACCGAAGTTTGAAACAATGACATGTAGCACTTCGTACAAGTTAGCTCTACTGAACTGGTCTATAATCAGGTCATCGTAGGAGATTGGGAATAAATATTTCTTCAATAATCCAATATTTATTGGACCTACGGGGTTGGAAAGAGAACTCATAGGGCTACCATATGATGTAATTTCAGACCTTGGAGATATGAAATTACATAGATACAATAGATTCAATATTGAGCTTCTAGAAAGAAAGAAAAAATATGCATTCGAGGATCACTGCAGTAAGGAAAACACATCAACAGTCAAGGGTAAGTATGCTATAAAAAGGTATGTATAATTATTGCTTGAATTTTAATTTGAATATCATATTTGACATGTGTTTTTGTAGGACAGTGTAAGTATTTTGTATATATGTTTGATTTGGTTTTGTTCATAGATGTTGAATTTATTTACATTTAAATTTTTAATATTTCTCTGACATATGGTTTGTAGGATAGTGTAAGTATTTTGTTTGTATATTGGTTTGGGTATTGTTAATTAATTCATGTGTAGGAAGGAGGACACAATAGGACAACTCAGACACATACTAGAAGGACAATGTAACACCAAAGTAGCATTACTTGAAGCAAGCACAACAATACCTCAACAGTTGCTAGTGTTAAAAGAAGCAATGTCAAGTCAAGTATCAAGTCGTGTCAAAAGTCAGTATTGTAAAAATAATCATTGTGAAATTGTAAAAGAGTCATTATTGTAAAAGAGTCGATCTAGCTAGAGTTGGAGAGGAACTGTTGGGACGTATAAGTGTCATTGTTGGATAATATTATGGTTGGGTTGCAGGTCATAGTGTGATTGGGTGATTGGTCTAGTAAATAAAATCATTGTGAAGCATTTTGTATCGTGGATCATTTTCCATGGTATGGGAGTCCACACTCTTTTCTTATTTCTAATCATTATAGGGTGGTAGGGAGGTCCTAGGTTGGTGCATGAAGTCACCTACATGTTGGAGCCTGTGAAAAATTAAAGGTGGTAAGTTGATCTAGGATGTCAGGGCATCCATTTAGTTGGCTACTGAAGAAACCAGGGTGTTGGGGCATCCTTCCATTGGGAGCTGGAGAAGAGTGATTTTATATAATTCTAGGAACTTGTACATCTCATTTCAGTTGGGGCTGAAGATTAAAGAATTTACTAGAAAATCATTCAGTAGTTTTTGACCCAGAGGGGGTTTTCCACCTAAAATTCGTGTACCTATTTTCTATTGTTTACTGTTGTTACTGGATAAACATCAAGAATAATTGAATATTAACTAATGCTCTGAAAATATTTAAAAGTGCTAATTGATAAGAAATATTGATTCACCCCCCCTCTTAGTATTTCCAACAACATCAAAATTAATTCAATATTCAAGATCTATTATAAATATCTTCCTTTTCTAACCTCATCATAATTCAAAGTAAAGGCCACCATTTCATTTGGTTCAGACAAATTATTTCTAGTGATATAAGTTTTAACTCAATCAAACCCCAAGATTGAAAGTTCTGCCCATTTAAAAATTTTCTCATTAAATCTTGCCACATCTGCAAGCATGGCTACGTGGCAATGCTAAAGTGCATATGCGGATCTGCCACATATATCAAAATACAACGTGGATCCTGCATTGTCATAGAACCATAGCACCATCCCTTCAGAAATATGCCTCTTAAGCTTCATGACGTGCAAATAACTTTCACGTTAGCTAATGGATGGTTTTCTATCTAGCAATCTCCATTAGGTGATAGATGGAAGCCGATCTCCATTAGGTGCTAGATGGAAGGCACTAATGAGAACCTTCTAGTACCATAATGCAATTATCTAATGTTATACCTTCTATCACCTTTAACATGGCATGGAATGTCATGCCACTTAGAAACCACATCATCTAGCTCCACGCCTCATGTCTCCTTCACTTCTTGCTAACATCATGTTGTCTTTTGGGTGATGTCATCCAACCATGTGGTATCCTTTGATGGTGCCACTTATCATCCAAAATTTGAATATTTTTCCATCCAACATTGATGGTTCTACCAGCCATGTGTCTCACCATGTAGGTGCCACATCAAAAATGAATCCACATCTCCATCCATGTGGCGTCCACATAACCTTCTCATGCCTATGTGGTTCCTGCCACCTTAACCTTCACTAGGGGGGTACCACAGGTCCAAGCCCATTCATGTAAATCCACGCTTTACCATTATATAAAAGGAACTCGGGGGGGTCAACATGAATCCCCACCATTCCTCCATGTCACAACTCCATAGTATTGAGACGAGAGATAGGTGCTATGACAAAATATGTGTGGTGTGATGTTAGCCTTTACATTAAGTGACAAAGGGGGAAACTTCATCCCATGCCCTCTGTCAACAACACCCCTTTCCAAAACTTTCCCAATAATATCACTTTTTGAGGGAGGCGTGTCATGATGTGAAATTTCACATTTTCTTGTTAGTATGAATTCTAATCGCAAGTGTATGAAAAAAAGCTCACTTAGTTGTGCATAACTAACAACCCTAACATCAAATATGACTACCAATTTCTTTATATCTACAGTTAGTTGACCAATATAAATTCTACAAAATCTATATCTATGTAGTAAAAGACATTAAGCAGTAAATAAAAGCAAGAGTTGCTCCATGCATCCAATAGACAAGACAAGAATATTTATAAAGAATTTTTGTATTTTTTGACACCTGGGAAGGGAACATAGAAAGATGTTAGCAGTCCCCCTCAATGGGATGGGTTCTTGTAAGTACTCAAGAATTCATATCTAAGATCTCTCTCTCTCTTGATGGTGTACAGAACCCAGACAAAAATGGAACTCAATGGGATCTCACAAGAAAAATGGTAGCAAAATATGACAATGATGGAGGATCAAAGTCAGACCAAAAGTATAGATCCAGAGTGATCTTTAGGAAACAAAAGGTAGAGATTGAATGGAAAAACCCTTCTATTTATAACAAAATATTGAGTTAGTCTAGATATTGGTGCATAATTAAAATATTATTAACAAAATCTAGATCCAAATTTTATGGAATATTTTATTATATTTGTTGGAGGGAAAAGGAACTTGAATTTGGTCAAATCCCTTTATTTGTAAATAATAAATAAATAAATGATTTATTTATTATTTTAAGGATGTGGTTGAGTAATAATTAAATAAATAATGTTTTATTCAATTATTTATAAATGATTTAGTCAAATTTAACAAAGAATATTATTTAAACAAGGTTTAAATAATTATTCCCAGAAAATAATAAGATAAATAATGATTTATCCAATTAATTTTCCTGTTTTGGGTTAAATATGACCAGGAATATTAATTAAATTGTTGTTTAACTAATTATTCCTTGAGTAAAATCAAACAAATGTGGATTTATTCAATATTTCCTCATGGGGTTTCCTGTTTAGACCATAAACAACTTAATAAATAAGGATTACTAAGTTATTTTTCATAGTGAAAGCAATTTTACTTAGGGTAAAATTGGTCTTACATGGTGTACTTTGGTCCATCTAATAGTAACAGGTTAGATGACCAAAAATTGGTGTAACAGATTTCCCCCTAGCATGCGAGCATTAGGAGCTAATCGTATGACCGAAGTACGTTGTAAGATCTTAATCACTAGACATCGAAGGGGAAGTTAGAGAGAGAGAAATATAAGGTAGACCAAAGCACTAGAGGATAAGACCCTGAGGAGGCGAGACTTACAAGTTAGACAAGTCTCTTTTATGAGTGAGTACCTGTGCTATAGGCAGTGGGGGAGGCATACCTATGCCCGCCGAGACAGAGTATAAAGAATAATGCATCCAATAAACAAGAGACTGAACTATATAGTACATGCTGGCATGAACATGAGCTAGATAAAAACATGATAATGGATCCCACATACATACTATGCCTGGGATAATAGCTAGGAAGTTATACAATAATATCTGAGTACATGAGATATAAGTACAACCCAAGAGGCCCTTTAAACAGGAAATGACTTTGAAAATATGAATGATACATGCAAACTAAAAGGCACTACAAGTGGCTAAGGCCAACTTCATCAAATCTCTAGAGCTACATAGAAGGTTGTAATGAAGAGTTCATCCAGGCATGTGGGGGGATACCTGAAGGGCCACCCCCTCATGAGGTCTGAAGCATCTCACACACACCTGGGAATCACCAGTACAATCTGCTACATCACTGAACCATCGAGTATATAGATCTCGATCATGTTGTAAGGAGCTGGAACTGAGAAACAATAAAGTCAAAGTGCAATAAGGAGTCCCTTTGCATGATCTAAGGCACCGAACAAGAGAGGAAGCTGGAACCAAGGTACACCACTCTCTAGACCTGTCTTCTGGAATGAATGATCTAATGTCGACAGAAGGAGGTTCACCATAGCTAAGGCAATAAGGGATCCTAAACTAAGGCACGAGAGAAAATAGTAGAGTGACTAACAAACTGACACCAGGGATGATGATGAAATGGGGGGCTACTGAGTAGCAGACGAACGATTTCCCTTATTAGAGCATAAAGGGCATGGATGACCTGGTAGCAACTAACAAAATATCAAAGGGGATAGGGCATAGTAGGACTGAAGGCCATAATGTGCGGCACGAGATAGGAACTAAGTAATGAAGGATGGAGGACTATAGCAGGATACAAATGGACTTAGGATAGACTCCATGAATGTGATGATGACTCAACTCGGATGCTCTAAACAAGGGAAAATCGATGATGCTGCCACACAGAAAAGGTTTAGTGGGGACTGTAATGAGTTTATTATAATATGGTTACTCACGACGAAAATCGACACAAGAATGGACAAGTATGGAGGCAAAATGGTGCCCCGAGTACAAATGTTGCAAGTGAAGAAATTTGATTTTAAGGAGTGGTGAAGTGACCCTTCTTGGACAAAATTTGTCCTGGTGAAGTATCAAATCACAAAAAAAATTTGATACCCATCATAGAGCTTAGTGAGAGCTTTCCAACAATACAGATGGTTTGTCGAACTGAGCTACAGTTTGGCCATAGCAGGCGAAAGAAAAATTTGGGGTTTCTCTTTTAATAAGGCATTTTCCCTCCAAATTCAATCATTTGCAATTGTAGCTGTGGTGAATGTAGAGAGGAGAGAAGGCCCTAAATCTTGCAGCGATCATAGTGGACAAACCAACCGTTGGAATCGAGATCCGCCAGTTGCAGGTAAGAGGCCTAACCCTACTGTTTCATTTCAGTGGATTGAAAGTTTAGTTTAGGCACCTAGAGCTCATGAACAGGCTAGGTCACACTTTTTTGGGTCTGTTCTGCAACCTGGGTAGCAAGTACTGGGCAAAAAACTGTGACTTGTCCCAGGAAATGACCTGAAAAGTGCGACCTGTCAGAGAAATGGGGTTTTAGTGTTTTTTTTTTCTGAGAGCTGGGATTTTTATGGTTGAGGGGCATAGTTTCCCCCAGGCATGTTATGGTCATGCCAAAATCTATTTAGAAAGAGGGAATCTAAACACATTTTTATGATGTGGTGCACCATTTGTTTTCGTTATGGTTATATAGTTCAAGAAAGGGAATGGAGGATTACCAGTCTCTGTGGGTATTGCATATATGAAGCAAATGGACTTAAGTTTTGGGTTGGCATACATGGTGTCACTATCCCAAAGAGTGGATTTGTAGATAATGAACTGGTGCTCTCGTAGAAAACCCATAGTTTGGTCAACAACAATGTCTAGGGGACTGGGTTGCTAATGTAAGATGAAGGAATTGACGGGGGTATCATCCTAGAGTGATACGAAGTGATATGGGACTCTATAGGTTCTTACGAATGGAGAAGAATAATGGTACTAAGTCAACATGACTGGATACACTAGGAGAGTTGTGGAGGGAATTGGTTCTCCTTGTGTCATCAATCATAATTTATACCCAAACATTGGGTGTCAATGTAATGGCCACAAGGTGTATAATGGTTAAATACATGGGTTTATGTAAGGGGGGATAAATAAAGTCGGGGGGTGGCGACTACTTCCATAATGTCATCATCAAAATAGAAGATGGGGTTGCGGTGAAGAAATACACGGCATGGAAATAAACTACTGAAGCTCATCATCATGAGAAAGTTCACATGTGAATCTTCACAAGGGAGTGTCAGAAAACAAGTAGATGAAGAGTCCACAGTGTTGAACCAAGGTAATCACTAAAGGGAGGTCGGGCAAAATGACGAGGGGAAGGCCAGAGGGGTCTTCCACCAAGAATCTCATAGATGATGGCGGAGCGCGGACGGTGGCGAAGAACCTGTATGTTTCGACATCGGAGGGGAATGTATATAGGAGTGAATATTTCCTACGGGTTCTGCTAAAAGAAAACACGCAAATAAGGGACGATGGACTCGTTGCGCTTTTCCTCGGGTAAGCGAGCGCCACTGGAGGTGTGGAAGTCCTCCAAGGTGGGGATAGGAGTGGGTATAATGGCCATGGAGATGATGAAACGAGGTGGCGAGGTTGGTGTGAATAGTCTTGGGGTTCTTGGTTGTAGTCAAAGGAAGAAACACGAGGCTTCAAGGCCCAGTAGAATCAGGGAACACAACATTAACCATGGGCTTGATATGTGGAAATTCACGACAATGATGGGTGGTATGACTAACAATATCACAAAGCACACGAGGGAGTACGATTTGGAGGGTGAGAAGAATAGGAATGAGTTGGGGCAATATTTTATTTAAGTGCCTTCTTACGAGATTTCCCCCTACCCGGGCACAATCGCAATAGGAGTAGGTTCTGTTGAGGTGGGCTGAACATGGTGTGAGGAGGTCATAGGGAATAGTTGAACGGGGTTCAAAAGCAAGATAATTTTTGGCACAATGAGGTAGGATAATGGTAGGATCAATGTGCCGAGTAAGATCCCTAGGGTCAAGTTAGGAAGATAAGGTAACATAACATGTACCGAAAAACACTCCCGGGATGGGAGTGATAAGAAACGATATCTGACCGGAGAATGGCAGCCGGCGAACGGCTCGGAGATGGTTAAAGGCAGGAAGAACCGTGCGGGAGGGTAGGAAACTCATGGATACTAGCTACGGATGAAGGGCACGGAGGAGAGGGTCTTGAAGGTAGAGTCATCCTCCCCACATGGGGGAGGGTAGAGAGCTCATGGATACTAGGCTGAGATGAAGGGCTTGGAGGATAGGGTCTGGGCCGATTCAAAGTGCTAAGGTAGGATTTCGGAGGGTGGGGTTGCTAACCTAACCGGACGGGAGGCATGAGGAAGCTCGAGCAGATTGAATCATGCAAACATTCAAGGAGCCGAGGATGAGAGATAGGAGAGGGAAGACTAGGGGAAAGAACCAAGCAAAAGAGGAGTCTTTGTAGGCTAAGGTGAGACAGCGGGTCAAGGTTCGATGGTTTTCTTATTGGCCATCGAAGAGATGATGGACTCGGGGAGGTACGAGACTTCGGTTCGTAATATGTCAAGCTGGTCAATGGTGACTATATTTCTGTTATGAGGAAAGGAATTCTTGTGGTGAACGAATGGATGGACAATGAAATTGCCTTAGGTGTGGCTACGACCCAATATAATGTTTGCACAATCTAGGGGCATCAATAGAGAAGCTACCTACGTTAAAGCAATTAGTCTTTCCCTTGAAGTAATAGGACAATTATGGAACAAGCCAATAGGTTTGAAGAGAGTGGCTATCCACACTTGGAAGTGATAGTGGAAGGGGCTAAATCAAGAGATCAAGTTACTTCCAAACTGGAAACGAGACATCATGCGAGTGGATGCATCCTCATCAATGATACAACGAGGAGAGACGTTGGCATTGAATCTTGACGGGGAATAGGAAGGCGAGAAAAAGTAGGTAGGGGGAGGATGTTCGACCGGTCAACATCGAAGATGATCAAGTGACCATCACCGGAAGGATCCACAATGCCCATGGTGAGTTCATTAGAAGTACCAGATTTGTGAAGGGCATGACTGGAGGAGTTCCGGTGTTGAAGATGGAAGCGGGGAAGTTGTGCCAAATCATCTACTATACTATACGAATGGGAAGCCTTTCCGAAGTAGCATTTCGGTGTAATGATCCCTTGGGGATCTTGGTATGAACACTCCCAGAAGCGAGGTATCTGTAAAGGACCATTGGTTGTCCCGAAAGAGGCTCTATGGAACCTAAAGAAAGGGCTCGGGAAGCGGAGACATAGCGAAGGTTTGTTATCTTGATGGGACCGAGTACGAAGGTTGAGGTTAAGAGTAATGGGTGGTGAGTTCATCATGATAATCTGAGTAATCGAGAGGTGAGATGGAGGGGGTTAGTGTTTGCTGACCTTCGAGTGGTTGGGTAGCCCACGAATCCTTGTTGAGAAAGGATTGGTAAACACATACGGATAAATAAAGTGCATCATTGGGAGGGCCAAAGGGGAGGCTTGTTTTCCACGTGATCTGTGCCTTGATTCTCCCACATGCGACGCGTGCGGGGTAAAATAGTACAATTTTGGGTGTAATGACCATAGACACACTTGCAATAGACAAGGCTTATTCGTGTGAACATTCATATCTTGCTTGGGTTGAGTGCCACATTCTTTGGGTTAAATGAGTGTTGGGGTGCATTCACGCAGGGGATTAGGTCTCGTTACCTGTTTGATTGATTTTGCATGCCTTTCCTCTTCTTTTTGGAAGAAGGAGGATTAGTGGCACTGTTTGATGTACATATGCACTAGGGTGCAGTGGCTATGTGCGGGGGTTGAGAGAAGAAAGGGAGGAGGGGGTGCTAATGTTGGAGGAGGTGGAGCACCCCGGGCTATGAATATGGATAATAAGGAGGTGGAAAAATTGTGGTAAACAAGTTGGGAAAAAGGAGGAGTATACATCTATCCTAGATATAATATGCTACCGGGGAGGGGGAAGTCTTTGGAGGTGCGGGCCCTCCCCCGAGGAAACCATAGCCCATGGGAGGCTGATATATAGATAGAAAGAGCTCCAATGCGTCATCATTAGTAGCATGGGATTCCCCCAGTCCACATTAGCACCAACAGTCTCTGGAGATCAAGTAGGATAGTATAAACCTCCAACCAAGTGATTGTAGATCAATTCCTCTTCTTATAATTTGGAGAGCATCTTCTTTGGTTTGAGAAATACGATCGACATCTTTGCCTATAGTAGGAAAAAAGGGATCTAAGGAACCATTCCATGTAGACACGATATTTGAAGGTAGGGGGCTCGACATAGGCTCTTTCTTCTACGCATTCCTAGACATGATCGAATAGGTGGTTTGTAGACGATTGACGGAAATAAGTGAAAATTTTGATATTTGGTGCGATAATGAAGGGGAAGGAAATTTGGAAATAAGACAAAAAAGCCCAAGAAATAGTCAAAAAGGTGGTATGAGAGGAGGAGGCACGATCACCATACCACTTAAAAGCACTCACAAGTAAGAATACATTGGAACAACGAGAGAGAGTGGACGAGTCATTGGTAATGGAGTTAGACAAACACCACATGTGGAAATATCAAACATGGTTTGTAGGATATTCTCCGGAGTGAGACCTTCAAACTTGGGATGTCGGAAAGGAGCTTGGTTGGCATAGCGGGCCAACCGGCGTCATGGCGTATAGAGTGTTAATCATTTGGATAAAATCGGGAAGGCGAGCGTATATAGGGGAAGCAAGGGAGAAGTCGAGATAGTTCTGTTACGGTCCCACTAGTGGTATTCCTAACGTAGAGGCCGGGGCTACCACTAGCGTTAGGTCTGCAGAGACATGAGTGAAGGTAATGAGAACTAGGGGTGGGCGGTGAGGGGGAACCCAATGGACCATAAGAGGAGTCAGTGTAGACTCGGTAGAATACTAACTCGAATCCTATGTGGAGGAGTAATTCCACCTTACGGGGCGAGGATGAAGGCCAGAAGTCTGCAGGATCGCATACAGGGCACAATGATGAAGGCACAAACACATCACAAAGGAAGAATGCCAACAAGGGCAAGGAGGTGTAGGATCAGCGATTACAATGTCAAAACAAGAGCGAGAAGGTGCGGGATCAATTGATTACAATGTTAAATTTTTTTCCTAGTGGTGTTAACCAAGCTCTTCTTCACTTAGGTGTGTGTGTCAAGTGTGTTAATTTGGTGATGATAACCTAACGTTTGTAGAGAAAAAAATAAAAAAAGTGTGTTGTATAATTATAAATAAAGCTGCGGATATGAGTATATGAAAGCGAAATAACGAGAAAATAAATAGCTAATTATGAATTAGCTCTAAACCCAAGAGCGGGCCTCTCAACAACTACTCTATGGGTGGGAAAAAATCTAGTCAAAACACACCAAAATAGCCAATAGATCTAAATTCGGGAGGAAAATGATCTAATGGATAGTTATGGCAGAAATAGGTGCATAAAAGCAACAAAAAAATTAGAGGGAAAATTGTTGTAAATGAGGTGGTGAAAGGTTACCCTGGAGGGAAGCGGAGGGGACCCTGAAGAGGGCCCAGAAGCTAAAAGGATGTGTTTTGGATGGATGAATAATCAATCTAAAGTGGATGCGAGAAGGTAAGGGATTAGATCGAAGAAATGGTTGAACACTGCTTGAAATTTCGGACGACCTGTTGTAACTAAAACTCTTCCAAGAAATGTGGAGGTATTGAAGCCCTAGGGGGCTAGGTTCCCACTTTGATGAAGGTAAAAGAGAGCAAGTACAGGTCCAAAAGAGGCATAGACGTAGGTTAGACAACCACAGACGAGAGGCCTAGACAAACCTAGAAAAAATCTCGGGAAAAATTCCCATAAAAAGTTAGGTCATATGATTTGTCTGTTTTTACGCGAGAGGTTGCGAGGTTTTGGCACATACTTTGCATTGCCTGGAGTTCCCGGGTCACGAGGTTTGGCCCAAAGTGAGACCTGCATGGCACTCTTGGGAGTAGGTTTTAGAAAAATTTTTGTCTTAGGCTGTGGCGAGTGTCACACATTGCGATAGGTCAAAAACACACGGAAGTTAAATTTTTAATGTTCTAGGGTTTTATAGGTTAAAAAAAACATTAAGAAAATAAAAATAAGAAAGTGGAGATAAATCCTAGGAGTTTGAAGAAGCTGGTCATGTAGGGATCTAAAAAACAATAGAGTCGTAATCGTAAACCCTTGTGGAGTCGCCGGTTGTTAGTATGGATTCTAATCACAAGTGTACGAAAAAAATCTCACTTTAGGCGTATAAAAAACAATCCTAACGTCGAGAGATGGCTACCAATTTCTTTCGTCTATGATTAGTTGACCAAGATAAATCTTACAAAATCTAGATCTATGCGGTAAAGACATTAAGAAATAAATAAAAAGAAAGATTTGCTCCATGCATCAATAGACAAGACAAGAATATTTTTAAATAATTTTTGTATTTTTGACATACGGGAAGGGAACATAGAGAAAGATGTTGGTCCCCTAAATTGGATGGGTTCTTGTAAGTCCTACGCACTTCATATCTAAGATCTCTCTCTCCCCGATGGTGTAGAGAACCCGGACAAAAATGGAACTCAAAGGAGCTCACAAGAAAAATGGTAGCAAGATATGACAATGATGGAGGATCGAAAATCAGACCAAAATTATAGATCTAGAGTGATCTTTATGCAACAAAGAGTAGAGTGTGAATGGAAAAACCCTTCTATTTATAACAAAATATTGAGTTAGTCTAGATATTGGTGCATAATTAAAATATTATTAGCAAATCTAGATCAACTTTATGGAATATTTTATTATATTTGTTGGAGGAAAAGGAATTTGAATTTGGTCAAATCCATTTATTTGTAAATAATAAATAAATAAATAATTTATTTATTATTTTAAGGATGTGGTTGAGTATTAATTAAATAAATAATAATTTATTCAATTACTTATAAATGATTGGTCAAATTTAACAAGGAATACTATTTAAATAAGGTTTAAATAATTATTCCTAGAAAATAAGAATAATGTGATTTATAATTAATTTTCTATTTTTTGGGTTAAATATGACCAGGAATATTAATTAAGCTTGTTGTTTAACTAATTATTCCTTGAGGAAAATAAAAAAAATGTGGATTTGTTCAATATTTCCTCATGGGGTTTTCCTGTTTAGACCATAAACAACTTAATAAAATAAGGATTGCGAGTTATTTTTCATAGTGAAAACAATTTCCTTAAGGTAAAATTGGTCTTACATGGTGTACTTTGGTCCATCTAATAGTAACAAGCTAGATGACCAAAAAATGGTGTAACATTTCTAATGGGGAAATATCTATCCACGCCCTTCATTACAATGCCCATTCCCAAGTGATTAACACATTTAACTCAACAATGGAGGCATATCGTGATGTGAATATTTATGTCAGGACAACAAAGATATTCCCATCCCATGAACTTCGTGTATAGTGAAAAAATCCATATATCGTTTATATACATTAGCTCAAATGTATTAGAGTCGAATGTAAGCATGTAGCTTTCAATACACAAACATATAAGCTCCATGGGGCCAACTTTTACATTGGAAACCCACATCCCTACCAACTCTATAGAGTTAAGGGTGTAGACCATTGCATCGAATTTAACTCGGATTTCCATAACAACACACATAGCATAACTATTCTCTTCATAAACATAACACTACTGGTATCAAGTGAAACAAAGTCTTTTGATCCATAGAGTATGAAAGCATTCAAGATTATAGTAATGAAAATTAACTACATGTCATCATGCAACCAACAACACTTTCATAGAACATCAAGAAACATTCTTATGATAAAATAAAAGGTAGTATTTCAACTTAGATAAAAGAACAACCAAAGCATATTTCCCATCAAGAACATGCAACACTTCTTTATCACCATTCACGAAGTCTGACCAAACATCAACTAATAACATACTAGTCATGTAATCATTCACATTTAAATATACATAGGTCATGGCACTTATTTTTAATGGATAGATATGACTCGAAAATGAAGGTGGGACTTCAACACTACACCCAACCATAAGCTAGTTGCACCACAATATTTCTTGCAACTATCCACTCCTGATTAGATCCATGATTCAAGGGGTTGATTTCTTAGGGATTTCAACTAGGATCATGAGGCAACGATATATTCACCGGAGTACACATTTAATTTATAGGTGGTTTATCATATGTGTCTCGGGGTAAGCAACGTGAACCTATAACTAATTATCTAGTGGTTTATCAACAATTTCCAAGCTCTAAGTGGTTTATCAACCTTCTTAACAATCGATCAATGGTTTATAGCCCCTTTTACCAAGAAATCCAATACCCAGGCTAGTGGTTTATTAACCTTATTGGAAAGCACTAAAAGTGGTTTATCAACTTACTTGGTAAGCACTAGTGGTTTAGCGAGTCCTCTTAGAAAGCACATAGTGGTTTATTATACTTCTTGCTAAGCACTAAGTGGTTTATAAACCTTCTCAACAAAGAAATTAGTAGTTTATTAGTCCCACAACAGAAGTACCTAGAAGATTATTAACCTACTTGGCAAGAACTAAGTGGTTTATCAACATTAGCAAGAAATTATTGGTTTCATTAGAAGAAATTTGAGGTAAAAAAATGGGCCTCAAAACAAAAATTTACAATAAAAATAAACTTTATAATAAGAAATAGGATTCAATATGATGATGTCAACCATGATGATTCACCCTTTGGAGTAAAAGGTAAGAAGATATATATATTTTTTCAACTCATATTTTCAACTTATCTCTGTAGATTTTTACTCAAATTTTGGGTGGGAACACTCATTAGATGCAATTTTTTCATCCAAGGAGCACATGTTACATAATTTCAATGGAACCCTGCACAAAAATTATGAAATACATGAAAAAATGTGATTGCAATGACATTTTTCATGTATTTCACAATTTTGATGTAGTAGGGTCCATCAAGTATACAACATGGGTACTCCTAGGATGAAAAATTAAATGTTGCATCCAACAAGTGTTCCGCTCAAAATTTGAGTAAACTTGTAGGGAGATAAGTTGTAAATACGAGTTGAAAAAAGTAGTGTTTTTCCCTCCAAAACTTGATGAGGTAATCTAATATTATTTTATTGTTTCTATTATTTACCGCAATATTCCTTAGGAGGCCCATTTTAGACCTCAAATTTCTCTAATGATTAGCCATTTTGGAAAGGAAATAAGTGGTTTATCGACCTTCTCAATAAGCACTTGGTGGTTTATCAGCCCTACGTCAAGAACTGAGAGATTACGGCTTACTATTCAAGAACTAAGTGGTTTATTAGCCTTATCGATAAGAAATTAGTGGTTTATCAACCTTTTTCATCAAGCACTCATACTTAATTCTTTCTCTAAACCACCCACTAGCCTTCCATGCTTGGACACCGTCTAGCAATTTTCATGCATTACTTATTAGAAATGACATCCCATCGGTTTAAGCGGACTTTCTCAATTTGCACTTAACTCCTTTCTCATGTGCTCGACCACATCTTTCCTCCGAGTTCTTTCCTCAATTTGTCTAGTGTTCTACTCCTTGAATCGTATTTGTATGTTATTATGTCTTCTTATATTTTTCTTATCTCCCTTATTTTCCTCTATGATCTTCTACCCCCACACAAGACTATTTTTTTCCCATCTGCTACATCATGGAAGTAGGAAACTTGGGAATATCCTCTACCTTGTCATTTCTTGTTAGCTATTTGGTGGCATGTGTTCAACTATACTAGCCAACACCACTCACATATCTCCCTTAGATCATGGATTCGTGTGTCCCACACCTCAAAGAAAACCATTTAAAACACAAGGGATGTTACAAACCACTGCCCCCTTAAAGGAACATCGTCCTCAATGTTTTACGTAACTAGTAATAAAAAGGATAAAGGCGGGCTTTATATACGTAGCCTCTTACATTCAGTATTCATAAAAAAAGGTATACCACTCTCATTTGTTATTCCATCTCCTAGGTAGCTTCATTGAGTCCAAAGTGCTTCCATTGCACCTTGAAATTATTCTTGCTCAATTTTGGAACGTAAATCTGCTTATACGGTTTTTAGGATGCCTGATGGTTCTAGTTGGAACTCCCATGGTTTGCTCCACTTGTATAAAATATTATTCAATAATATGATTAAAATAATGTACACATAATTATTAAGAAAATATATATGAAAAATAATATTTGCATTTCTTGTGGGTGAGAAGGCTAATATATAGGCCATCGGTCCCTCTTTCAGATACGAAATATCCACAAACTCGGGGTGCCAACTTGGCATAAGACCCCAATTGAGATCTTCCTTGAGTCTGATTGGAGATACACATGCTCTCTCACTTGGAATTATTTGTGCATCCTATACTAGTTTGCATAAATATCCTTCTATCCTAAGATTTCTTCAATTTTTTTGATATTGACCACTTCTTGTTCCATTTCCTTCCACATAGCCAGGTCTAAGAAATATTATGTTTACTAGGTCATCCCATACGATATGAGTGTTACATTTTTGGCATACAATGTGTTTACTAGGTCATCCCTAGTGATTCTTAATATCCATTGTTGTATGCAAACTCCACCAATGGTAGGAAATATTCCCACACTAGTACAAATGGGGCTGAAATTAAATATATGTTCGTCAAATGTTGCCTTATTATCATCGATTATCCAATTCATCTAATTCATAATTTTTTTCTGCGATATTTTTTCAAATATGCGACGGTTGACTACTCATCAAATGTCCAATGAGATTGATGTTGAACATGTTGCCACCCATAATGGCCGGTCGGTGGGCGGTTTCAAGACTTTCGGTTGAATATTCAACCCCATTTTGCAATGTATATTTGATGATGATATATTGCATCTAATCATTGATGAAGGACCAATATCTTATGTTCAAAAAGTGACTTAACCTCATCGTCTATAATCATATATCTTACAAGCATTGGCATCATATATTTAACATCATATTAGCTTGTGTGACAAGAATCTCATGAATCAATGGTTTTTTTCATTCGTCTAAGTCATATATGCGACGATTTTTTATTATCATTGTCACCAAATATTCAATAGTAACTAATAAAATTCGAATATACGACCATTCTATGAACATTAAAAACTTATAATCTAATCTCCATTCATGTGGCCAATGAAGCATAACATAACTATAATTTGCACCAAAGGTGCAAAGGGCACACATATATCGTTTGGGAATTTTTTTACCCTTGGCGAATATATATATACAATATAATATGAAATAGAAAGGTTTCTAATGTCTCACTAGAGGTCGAGGGGATCGACTAGTCAAACGGTATTGCGGGTTGGTTGTTCCAAGCGATCTCCGGGGGTTGGAGTATCATTTGAAAAAGTCCAATGTGCACGACTATGCAATATATCATTTTATAAAGGTTTGTTACAGTTGACCACACGATAATTGTCACCATCCACACCATTCCGTCTCGCACAATGGAGGATACTGCGTGACCCGATAGCGGTGTCATGCCTTGCAAATATATCATTGTATCCCTTTTCCATAGGGGACAACGACTACATGCAGTCATTTCACGAGCAGACCCCTAAAAACACAGTGCTTTTTGCAGCTGCTTGGTATCCGGGTGTACTCGCTGTGCAGGGAAAAATGCACGAGCCGCGCGGTGGCGCTACATCCCCAGTCTTCTTTCACTCCTCTGTTTATGGAAAGGTTTTTTTTAAAAAAAGAAGCAAGTTTCGATTACAACAACTTAGTGATGGATGGGTCATCGGGAGTGGTTTCACTTTGAATAACCACGACCTTCCTCCTTTAGCCTCTTGTTTCCACGCTTGCTGAGAACCTCCCAAGAGATCAGAAGCCTCCCTTCCCTATTGTAGAGGTCCCAACCTCTCCTCCCTCACTCTCAAATAGCCTTCATCCATTGATGAAGGGGCGAAAAATGCTAGTCTTAAGTCTGAGATTTGCATCTCCTATTCCAAGTGCCTTTGTACGCAAAATCCCTTACTTGCCCTTAAGAGGCCCAGCTAAGCGAGAGACCATTGTTACGAAGACTGGAGAGAAGGTTTACTTTCCAGCAGCGAGCTTTGCGAGGCGTGGATGACCGAGCCCGTTCGAAGGAAAGGCTACGACGATCGAACTTGGTTATAACTTCTATTACATTTATTACTTAATAGATGACTATGATTATGGTTCCACTCGTTTTCCATCATGTTAATGCGAGTAATATCTTTTACGTGATGTTTAGTTACGTATCTTTGGTTCCTATGCTTGTATACGTTCGTTTCTTCTATGTACGGTGTTCATCCCGCGGAGATCGTGGAAGGATTGTGATGCGCAGGAAATTTGAAGGGGGCCGAGGGGGACACTTCTTCTTCGTCTGTGCTTATTCCCGGAATCCCGGGTAGGCTTCTATCCCAAGTCTTTCATTAGTAATTAGAGACTTACGTCATAGCATTATTTGTTTGTTGCTAGACCTAGCAGGAGGCTAGTAGGGATCGCCTCACATGCACGGGAGGATTTGCCTCCTCAACAAATTGGCGACTCATTGAGGATAAATCTGGTTTTCCTTGTCCCGTTTATGATTGGTTCGCTTTGATTGTTTCTCCTTGCTTGATGAACATCACAGGTTGGATTCTTTCACTATTTTAGCCTCTTGGTTTGCTTAGCTTGTGATGATGCCTTCGGATTAGCTTGTTTTTAATTTTTATTGAAGAACTCATTGCAGCGCAGGTTTCAACTTAGACGATCGCGTATAGCGCTTATTTGCATTTAATGCATCTCGCCCGATCGGCCTCGGCGCCGATTTCGAGCCACGGTCGCGCCACCCTGACTTTCTTGAGTTTCTTCATTTTTAAGCTTTTACGAAGACTTGACCGTACTTTTCTTCTTGATTTTAGTTATGCAGGTGTGTTTTACAAGTCTTGTTTATTGTAAAATTCCGCTATCCTCTAAGTTGTTTGCCTCTATCTACCGATTTCACGATTTGAGCCTACACGGGCATCTAAGTAGCTTAGTGCTCAAAGCCCTCAACACAGGTTTTGGTGTCTTGATTGTCTGTCAACTTGTTGATTGATTCTCCACGCTCTCTTACCGATCTTTGATTGTTTCTTTGCGTCTTTTGGTGATTGTTCATTCCTTCCATTCGAAATTCATTTGCCTTGCTTTGGACCTAGATCACATGGTCCTTGAGTTTAGTCTTCCTTTGCTTTGAGGACTTTGGAGTCGATTTAGAGATTTAGTTGCTTGCTTCGTTGAGTGAATGTTGTTTGCTTAGCTCTCTTAGATATCATTTCTCAAATTGTTCCTTTTTGTTTTGAACACATTAGCCATTAAACATTGAAAATAAAAAAAAATATATATATATACATATAATCTCTTTTGCTTTTGTTAAATTAGTGCGAATTGTGATCTTTTCCATATTTACTATTAATGATTAGTGTTTGAATGAAAAGTGTGCAATTGCATTAGTTACGTAGAACATTCTTGTTTGTATTAAGTTCATTTCGTTTATAAAAACTCTCAACTCTCATTTAACTAGTTTTCATCGAACGAAATGTTGCCGTGGCATATAGCTTGCATTTAGGGGCTTTTATACATTAGGGCACAGATTGAAACTTGGTGAGATCAGCAGCAAAATTTATTCAATTAACCTAAGGCAACATTGGAACGAAACATTTAGAGGTCTATAGGCTAAGAGACATGTTACGCGTCGTTAAGCCTAGTAGGCGTAGTTCGCCTCTTGGCTATTTAGGTGTATGTCTGAGACTTGTGCTCCCGTACCGTCGCGTATATAAAGGGAGACCCCACTAGGTTTCTATCCTTTATCCATAGGAAGCAGATGCACTGCCTATACCGTGATACACCGAACACACCATTGGGAGGTACTGCACATACGTTAAGTCCTTGGTTGATTTCTCTTTCATTTTGAAACCAAGGTGTATATTGTAGTTCATGGTTATTTGGTACACCCTTTGCCTAGAATTCTGACGAGTCATTTTGATCTTATCGACTCCTTAAATTTGAAAAGATCACCAAGCACTTGTCCTTTCTGCCCAGCTTCTGGCGAAAGAGATAGAGTCGCTTTCATCCGTTTCTCAACTGCGAAAACATGGCATTGAAGTTTGCTAAGTTTCAATGTGGTAAAATAAATCACTTTGTGATCACACGCCCTTTTAGATTTTGCTTGTTGGTCGTCGATTGTGTGCCTTGGTTTTTTAGCCCATGTGTGCGGTTTTGAGTTTTTGATGGCAACTTTTCCGAGTTCACCAACTTCAAAGGAATTCCCTCGATGGAAATCTTGGTCATTTTCCTCCCTTTTGGGATTGTTGGTGCTCCTTATATGGAAATGTTGTCCTTCTTTGGGTTAAATGTTGAGTTGCCTATTTGGTTGTTTTTTCAACTACGTAGTTCCAAATGTCCCGACTCTTGTTCAATCGGTTCCTCTCTGAACAACATCATGTTGATTCCAAGGTGGACCTCTCCCCTTCTTTGCCTATTTCTTCGTCCTCCTCTTCTACTTCTCTTGGTGAAAGTCTGGATTCGAGTAGCGAGGTGGCTAAGAAGAAGAAAGAAGAAGACAAAAGAATAAGAGTCCGATAAGAGAGGGGCTAAGGGGCTGCGGCCCCTACGCCTCCGACACACCTCCTCTTGATAAACCTTCCAACCCTCATGGAGATTCAAGTTACCTTGAATGACATGAGGCCATCCTCCTCCCCCAAGTTTCCTAGCATTCCCAAGGTGCTCGGTATGGTCAATAATTGGAGTCACGGGTGCCTTTGGCTTAAGGGAGTCGGGTTGGGGGCACATCTTCAAGTTGGTGTTGGTAAGGCTCCTAAGAGCGGGTAAGATTACCAATCCATGTAAGTTGTGTGAAGGGCACCATGCCATTCACCTTTTCCATATATGGATGAAGCCAATAAATTTTTGGACAACTCGGCTATTTCTATGTCATGCCTTACAGCATTTTCAGTTACAAAACGACTTTCCTTGAGTCTCCACTAGTTGATCCTACAGTTGGTCAAGAGTCATCCTTGGTCAATCCCAGCTCCCCCGAGAAATTCCATTCAAGAATCCATTCTCGACCAACCATTGGTCGTGGGATCGATGGCCCGGCCACGTCTACGGTGCACCGAGGTTTTCCATGGAGAGTGAATCCCATACCCATTATGTTACTGTGTTGGTTTCTTTAGATTCTTCGGACTTGGAGAAAGATTCTCTGTCCTATATCTCAAGAAAATGCACTCCTCCTCCCATGATGGAGGTCCCCGAGGAGGATAACCCTCCCAACTTCGAGATGGATGTCATGGGAGATGATCTTTCTTCTTCCTGCTTGAGAAGGTATCTCAGTTCAATGGCTAGCCCCTACGAGTAGTTTAGTCGCTTCCTTTGATTGGAATGATTTGCAAGATAACGCCTTCCATCTTATGTGCCTTTTGAGATAGTGGGCTTTGATGCAGTGTGCCCGGCACCATTATAGATGAAGGTGCGTACGTTAGTGTTCTATCCTCAACTACTTGGCAAGCTTTCGGTTCACCGCGAAAGCACACATTGTTACGCAAAATACGGTGGCATTTAACGGGAAGAACTAGTCAACCATTAGAGATCCTTCCAAGGTTACACATTTACTTTGGGGAGGTAAAACCGTCTGTATGGGACGTGATGGTCGTTCCAGGCCCCTTGGATTTTAATCTGCTCCTGGGGCGCGATTACACTTATGCCATGGGAGCGCTTGTCTCCTCCCTTTTTCGTGTGGTTTGTTTTCCACATGAAGGACGGATCGTGACCATTGATCAGCTGTCGTTCTTTGGTCCTAATATGGCAACTGGTCCGCCATCACCCCCTCCTGGTTTTTATCCACCTGTTGTATCTGCCCCACCGCAGGTCAACTATGTGGCTACCTACCCCGTGCCTGTGCTCAGTGATGATGCTGTCGTGCATCAAGTGCTGGGGGCATTGGGTCCTGACTTCCAAGATGTTTTCCTTCCATCAGGAGTCAAACTCTTGGAAGCGATGACTTCTTGTTCATTATGATGAAGTCGGTCGGAGCACAGTTCATTTTCCTATGTCAAGCTCCTTAAAAAATGAAACAAGGAAATTTGGTTGGAACACAGTTCCCTTCTACAATGTCAAGCTCCTTAAAATGGCTCAATTCCCTCGGGCTTGAGAGTTCCTTGCACAATCTATTGCTCCTTAAAAATGAAACAAAGTTAATGGGATAGTTCTTTTAATGTGTAGCCTCATTAAAACAATGAAACACGTTCTATTCAATTAGAGTCTTTGTTTTTAGAACTCGTAAAATCTGATCGATCTTTCTTAGATCACAGAGTATTACTTTGAACCTTCCTCCATACATACTTTCATATGGTGAAGCTTGGGGGGCATGTACCTCGGATTGAGTCACCATGCTGGGGGCATGCTTACTATTTCAAGCATAGTTTGTTTCCGTTTCAAGCTTGTGTAAAAATGAAACCGGTTTCAAGCATAGTTTATCTTTGTTTCAAGCTTGTGTAAAAATGAAACCAACTTCAAGCACAGTTTCTGGATTTCAAGCTTGTGTTAAAATGAAACCTTTCCCTTTACCTCTTGTGATTGCCATTTTACCAGCCTGTTTTTGCCAGATGAGCCTTGGTTCTCTCATTCCATCGTCATTATCGGCTTGGCCAATCATATGCCTTCACTTGGTTGTTTTACCTATTCCTGAGGAACCGCTGCGATGAGTGGTCTTGTTAGCCAGCCTCTTGACTTTTATCATGTTTTGAGAAGTTCCACCATTACCGGAACCAGTTGCTACCCTTTATACCACTCGTTCCTCCAGGAGGAGTCATCTTTCAGCTCTTTTCTGACTCTCTAAACATGAAAAGATTGCCGAGGCCCTTGTCGTTTCGATCTCGTTAAAATGGACACGAATCGACATTCACCCGGTATAAGTTTAACCCTTTTTCGGGCCGGGATGGATTGATTACGAAAAAGGAATACCCTAGCCTATCGCGACTAGGAGGTTTTCCCGGATATTGTTTTCTACCTTTTCGGATCTGGGGAACTATTTACGAAAAGGGACTTGTGGAGTTTTCTTTCCTGCTGTCTTTTCAAACTCTCTAAACATGAAAAGGCGCCGAGTTCTTCCTTTGTCAGACTCGTTAAACCCTGATGACATCGGATTCAGTCGAAATGACGTTCTCCGAGTTTCTCCTTCCTAGGACTCGTTAAATGCACTAGGATGGATTCGCCCGAAGGGCGGATTTATATGACAAGCATATGGTATCCTCTTCAAGCTTGTGTAAAAATAAAGAGGTACTCACCGAAATGGTGGGGAAAATGGAACCATCGTCGTTGTCGTCGGCAGTATGTCGCTCTTGAACATGGCACTTGTCTGCATTCGTGTCGGGTTAGGGACATCTCATCTCGTTTCTTCACTTTGCCTCCATGGGTTTGGGTAATCTCTTTTGACCTCTCATCTGTTCACTGCCTCGTCACCATGACCTCTGATCCGTTGATGTCAAATACTGCCAAGTCCATTGTCGTGCCGTTCATGTGTTCAAGAGAAGTTGGCCTCTACAAATATCAACCTTCCTCTGTTTCTCATATGGTCCTGATTCACAACAAAACATTATGTTCCTCTGTCTCGTGTCGATGATGTGGGAATCATTATGGCCCACCTTCGATCAAGGTCACTTCCTGTCGACTTCAACTCATTATCCAGGAAGATGGTCTAGAGACTCCTGATGGTACCTTGGAGCCTGCATGTCTCAATGGCAGGTTCGTCGCATTCGACGTGAAGTTTACATCATTGAATTCCGATCGAATGATTCTGCGGGTGTTCGACGTCAACTCATTTATTCACACGCCGTAGATTGTACCTGTAGTACCTTGAGGACCATTGTCATTATTGGTGGTTTCTCTCGCGTCTGTTAACAGCTTTCATCATTGGCTGGTAATCCGACGATGTTCTTGCATGTTCGACTTCAGCTCACATATTCACATGCTTGAACTTGTACTTTGTTGGGTCGAGATGGAGCGCAAGACCCTGGATTGTGTCTGTTGTAATCCAGGCTGCGATTGTGGATTAATTATCATTATGTACATGACTCACTGATTGGATGGCTGCGACCATACCTGAGTCTATTTATTTGATCTTAGTTGGATGGCTGCGCCCATACCCTGGATCCGGATTATAGCATACTCTGTTTCGGATGGCTGCGTCCATACCACTTATACATCATGTACTTGAGATATCAGTTGTATCTTTCTGAGCAGGTTTTCCAACGGCGGGCCTTCGATTGAACATGTTCTCGTAAAGCATTTCACCCCTCTCTCTCTCGGGCCTCATACTTTAGGGAACTGTCTGTCTGCGAGAGGTTTACCTCCTACGACACCTGGAAGGATATTGTAGCTACACATAATATTCTCTATGTCTCTATGATTAACAAAAATTAAATGTTACATTTTTTGTGCACTTTGTTTTATGAAATCTACATGAATTACTACGGTTGCTATTAGTTGGGGTCAAATCACGAGTGCCTTGGGTAAATATTTGTTCTATCAAATTCCAAAATCATTAAAGGTGAAAGGTTCCTCTCACAATTTCCATATATTTATCAATTTTTTTTTTATCCCTCATCTTTTCCAACTCAGAATCAAAATTTTGCGCATCTTAGTAGTTGGAGGGATGTTGTAGAAAACATGATGACAAGTCACTATACCAATTAGTGTCTTAAAAATAAAACAATATGCACCAAAAAATGACATTATAAATATCTGATGTATTTAACTAAGTGCTACAAGAGATATAATTTTTACCTTCAAATAATACATAACCATTTCAATGGAACACAACGATTGAAGCTTTTCTTAGAATACAACTCTTGACTATTCACTCAAATAGAAAATTAGCATTTCCTTTGTTATGGAAAGCTAGGCATAAGTGATAAGAAACCAAAAATATAATAATGAATTAGTGTCAATTTTCATGTCTTAACAGACATAACATGAGGAAGATTTTATATGCACTACACATGATCTTACAAAAGTTTAATATAAAAATTCTCTTTCTTTTCAGAAAATTTAACTACAATTTTACAAAAAAAATTGATAACAGTAAAAAATGGTTCACCAAATTCAACAAGAACCTTATGTTGGTTAAATGTTAAAAAATTTCATAAAAACAAATCATTTCATATGTTGGAGTCTAAATATGATGGTATACTTATAGAATTTTAAGACTCACTGTTTGGGGTAGGCTAGATCATTCCCATTGCATTTATCCCATGTAGGTACTTCATTGGACAAACTATCATGTTTTTGAAACAATATATAAATTTTATTCTTGATGAACTTCACAATATACAAACATAAACTATAACCTTTTTCTTGTACAAGAGAACGATTTGATATCTAGTTGTGTCATCCCATAAACACTTTATGATATATTAAATAAGTAGTCTACCAAGCCAACCACAGTTTTGAAATGAGAGAGGAAGGCATGTACAATAATATTTCTCTAAATTGATGTGATCATAGTCTCAAGGTCATCATAATAAAAACTTTCATGGTTTTCTTGATCATCAGTGTATCTCATATATGTTGGAAGTAAAAAAAATGAAGGCACGTGAAAATGTAAATCAAAAGGACAACTGAAATTTTAAGGTATAAACACTTTTGGTGGTTGTAAACTCTCTTTAGTTTTGATATGGACTAAAATGGATACATCACCCAATTTCAACTCATTTTAATTCTAGTACATGTTTTCAAGTCAATTCATAATATGCCCAGCCAATTTTTAAAGTTGTCAAAGAATAGTAGCTAACAGGTGGAAAGCTTACTCTCAGTATATGACAAAACGGGTGAGAAAAGTATTATTTTACATTGATGTGACACACACAAATAGGACAAAGGAAAGGCAATTTTGTTGAATTATTTTTAATTCTAAAGTCTACAATTTTTCTTCCCACTCCTCTTAATTCCCCTCCTATAAATACATAATTGAAATAACCAATGTGTCTTTAAGGTAAAGGATAAAAAGAACAACATACTTTTAATCCAATTACTAGGTAGAGTATATTGTATTTACTTACATGATGAAAATTAGTATTTTTCATGTACCAATGTAATATGATTGTATTTCCACCTTTATCCATAATGAATCCACATGTAAAGGCCACAAATATATTTCTCATTAAGTAGTATCAATGAATAAGTTCCTAATAAATTATCCATATGGAAAATGTATAAATATACAAGATAGGACATGATGGACATCTCTCGTAAAATGAGAGAGAAATATTAAAGCTTTTGTTAAATTATATGCAATTTATAAAAATGGGTATTAGCCTCCATTGGTATTTGAATTAAACCACATTCAAATATAATTCATTGTGAAATCACTTTGATATTTAAAGAACATGTCACAGATAGAGAACTCATTGTAAGATGATGACAATACAAGATAAACATACATTTTTCTTTGTCGGCTTTACTGCCATAAGTTTGAAGATGAGAAGTGTAATTTTTTATGGCACCTGCAAGGCACATGCATATTTATCCTTGGGCATTATGGAAGTACCCTACTTGCAAACAAACAGAAAATTTTTGAGATCTCTAATAAGGTTGTTACGCAAATACTTCTTACAAGTAAAAGTCCTCCAATTTATCATGGATATGAGATAATTCACTTCAGAAATTAATTTTATACCTATATTATGATGATAAACACATATATACATAAAAGTAAAAAATTGATGGGCAATCTAAGAGTATTTTACTAAAAACATAAACGAAAACCCAAATTAAAGTAACTAATTATGGGATGAATTTTATATAATATATAATAATTTACTAGAATAAAAATAAGAACACATATTTTCTTGCATATAAATGGAGTGCAATGGAGTTGAACATGGGTAGTGGAATCACATTTGATCAGTCCATGAACAAAGAGAAGAGATATCACCCTCTGGATACTCAAGGAACAATTTCTTCAATGCCATTGATGCTTCTTAACTTAGGAGTGGTTGCACTTTCCCATAAAACACTAGTCATGGTAAGTATCAAAATGTCTATGTAAGTATATATGGAACTCAAACAAATATCATCATATAGCTAATATTCCCTAGACTCCGTGTTGGATAGGGTACCCCCTAGATCAGAGTTTTTGTAAAAGAGTTCGCATTTTGAGGAGCGAAGTGCATTGCACACAGATATGTTAGAGTCTTAGGGGATTTGGGGTGGGTCAAAGTACCTTATTTGGTAAAGATATGGTAATTTTTTGAATACTTAGAGCTCTGCGCATGGTTTTCAGACCATGGTATTGTAAACGAGAAGACTATATAAGGAGTCTAGGGATATCTCTTGGATATAAATCATGATCATATAATGCATATGGATGTAAATCTATATTGAATTGAGTCTATATTATTTATTTTGTGTGAAAGGAAAGGCTCCTGCAGTTGAGTGTGCGGAGACCTTAAAAAGTCTGCAACTGAGTGCACAGAACCCTACAGCTATGTGCACAGGGCATAAAGTGTTGTATTGAGAAGATCTGAAGTAATAAAGGTAGACTTCGAAGACATATCTATGTTATTTGATTATATGTTTTATTTATCTGTATTTTGATGTTATCTCTGCCAAGTTAGGATTTTTATCTATATTTGTACGACGAAGTCAGGGTTATGGTTTCTTATGGTGATTAATGCATTTTTAAGTATAAAGACGTAGTGTGCAAGATAGCTAAATAAAGTGTTGAATAATGACTGCATAGTTGGCATATTGATCTATTAAACCTTTGATAAGTATTAAGAGAAAGATATG